>JBBIGA010027737.1:0-14091 GCA_037576975.1 Alestes dentex | reverse complement strand
TTGGTTTGATATATATATATATATATATATATATATATATATATATATATGTTTATACTATTTATAAAATAATATAATATAATTATTATAATCTTTATGGAGTGTAAATATACTTTCAGTCATCATTGTGTCATAACTGATCGATAAACCGTGATATAATCACCCTACTTCATTATACTTGTTCTACATAGCAGATATTGTCACAGAGGTCCGGATCAACAGTATCTCATAGTATAACTTTTGAAATACAGCTTTTGCACATATGTACATGTACCAAAGCACACATAGGAGGGATCATCTTGGTGGGAGGGATATATACACTACCGGTCAAAAGTTTTAGAACACCCCAATTTTTCTGTTTTTTTTTTTTAATTGAAATTCAAGCAGTTCGATGTCTCATTGCAGCACTTAAAGGTTGCTTTGCTTTCACTCTTCTGTCCAGTTTATCCTAAAGCAGCTAGATGGGGTTTAAGCCTGGAGACTTCTGGCCACTCCATGTTTTTCAGCTCACCATCTTGTTCTTTTTTCTAAAGTAGTTCTGGCACAGCTTGGACTTATGTTTTGGGTCACTATCTTGCTGTAGGATGAACTCGACCAACTAGGCACATACCAGAGGGTACTGCATGGCACTGCAGAATTATTTCCCACTTCTGGGTAACCAGTGTAGTTCAGCACAGTCCTTTGTACCATTTCATGCTATTCATTGGACTTGAACTGTTTGAATTCCAATTAAAAAAAAAAAGCTTGAGATACTGGGTTGTTCTAAAACTTTTGACCGGTGGTGTATATAAATGAATGATACATCCATCCATCCATTATCTGAGTCACTAATTATTTACTAGGGTTGATGGAGCCTATCCCACCACTCATGTGGCAAAACGCAACATGGGCAGGTTGCCAGTCCATTGCAGGGCAGACACACAGACAATCTAGTGTCAGTTTAGCATCTATCTGCTTTGCATATTCTAGGACTGTGGGAGGACACCGGAGTACCTGGTAAAATACCCACGCAGACACAGAAAGAACATGCAAACTTCTCACAGAAAGGTCCCACATCCACCAAAGATGAGGACCCTCAAGGAAGGACCCTCAAACACAGACCTCCTCAGGACAGAATTAGTAAATAATGAAGTACCACTATAGGAATGAGTTGTGCAAAGCTGGCAGGTCGTATTAGTAAATTGATACATTTAACCTAAACTGATGAATGATAGATTTATAAGAAATAGATTTCTAAGAGTATTTCATACTGTTATTGGGGCCCAATTTGCCAGAGCAATTATTTGTAGTGCTTTGATTTGATAACCCTAGACGTCTTCCCTGCTAATCCATCTGTCCCTCACAAGTTCAAATGGATAATCATTGCTATGAATCACAGCAGAAGATAAAAGCATTCATTTTAAATTATGCTAATTGGGAACATAATGTTCCTCCATGGAAAAAAGAGCTAATGAAGAGGAATAATAAGCTACATTGTCCTGATAATTTGCCATTGCCTAATTTCACTGCCTAAGACCTCTGTTCTGGATTCAGCGGGAACACAATAGGTGTAATCCTTTTATGAGCACGTATCTAGAATGAATGCTAAATGCCTAATTGCACCCCTGAACCTCAAGCGGCATGAAATTCAAAACACCATTGTTCAAGACCTTTTCCAAATCACGCCACCATTGAAGAAGAAACTATCTACGTTTGAGAAGTTTTATATGTTATTCAAATAGTTTGGGAGCAATTTATGAAATTATAAATAATAAATAATACTTATGCATTGTTTGGTGATGGCTAGGAGAGCAACGCTACACCACAGCCACAAGGCCCCCCGGGCTGGCCATCAGAGGGATGATGTGTCACAGCTATGAGGCCTCCTGAGCCACGGGAGTTTTCCTCTTGCCAGATTCCTTTATTTATTTTTTGGGCGGAGGGTGTTTTGTTTTTTGTTGATTATGTTTGTAAAGCATCCCGGGGATAAAGATAAGTACTATATAAATTAAACTTCTTCTTCTGCCTTTTTATTTATTTTCAAGGTATTATCATACGTATATTTTTTCTTCTTCCTCTTCTGAATTATTTCTTCTTCTTCCTCTCCTCTTCTTCTTTAATTGTATTTATTCCTCTTCTTAAATTAGTTTTCAACTTCTTTTCTTCTTCTTCTTCTTCTTTCAATGCATGATAGACTTTTCAGCAAATCAGACATCAGTGGCTCTTGAAAGCTTTTTACTGAACCATGAATATGAATATGTCCCTTTAAATCAGTGCTGTAAAGGAGCTTTCACCCTATGAGTTGCCAGCTAACAGACAAACTGCCTTACTCAAAAGTGTGTCGGGTTGATGTTTGACCAGAGTTCAAACAGGTTGGCTGAAAAATCAAACGCAAAGCGGCTCGTGAGGGTGATGACACGACCTGGCTCATGTTTTATCATGACAAAGCTGAGTCGGTTCGTATCCCCGCCATGGGAGTAGTGTTTTCAGACAGTACAGCAGTCAAAAGCAAAGTAGCTGTGACTACCCGAAGGGAGAAAAGGGAGTTGTTTTATTCATTTAAATAAATAAACATATTTTGATCGCTCCATTAGCCCCATGCTGAAATCTTACCATTCTTCGTGCATATCTATTAGGTAGCCAGGTGTGCACAGCAGCCCAGGGAATCCCCGCTGGGCCATTAAACCAAACAGGAATTTATTGGGATTTGTTGGAAATGAACGATTTTATGAAGCTCTGGAAAGAACACATGAGTAGCCAAATGCGAAAGACACAACACAACTCACAGAAGAGTTTACACAAGAGTTTTCATTAATCATATTAATTACTGAGGCCTAGAATTTCCAAGCACAGATTAAGCCTCTTGGACTGTGTCACTAGATTAACCTTTAGTCATAGTTATCACTGTTGATAACAAAAGCATGCAGAAATCCGGCAGTTGCATTTTGCTCATGGCTCTCAGAAGTAAACACAAAGCAGAACGTAAACTTTCGGTTCATTTTAAAGTTGTATGTGCAAGAGGCATAGTGGACTTATGGGGCTTAACCCCCAAACCCCTTGCAACTGTCTTTGCTCTCTGTGTTACACTGACACAAACATTGTTCTTGCCATATTTAGTTGTGTATTCAGTAAATCAGCCTCCGCAGGGTTGGGTGCATGTTGTATTCTGTGTTTGCCTGATGTGAAATCCTTGCAAAGTGCTGCCACAAAATAACACACCTGGCTACTACAGGAACATTATATGGTGAATGTATCAGAGTGTATATATTCTATACAATGTAATAATGATCCTAGTACTTAATCATGTTTATATAGGAATCCTGTAGAAACATCTGTAGCATTACTACGGAATGTGGAATGAAATGCAATAGTTATCTTGGGTATGTAGAGTGGACTGTATGGCGACTCAGTTGGACTGCATGCATCTAGTATAATCACTAACTGTGCCCAAGTGCAGAACTCAAATCTGAATGTCCCATTTAACAAACATGGCAATTACAGGATGGTCGACAGGAAAAAGACTTACTTTGATATACAGCCAAAAGACTTTGGTCTATGGCAGAAAGATGTTGATGTATGCTAAAAAGGCATACTTTGGTCTAGTAATAAGACTTTGAACTAGAGAGATTTTGGTCTAAAGCAGCAATTCTCAAAGTCTGGACCCCGGTCTGTATCCAGACCGAACTGCAAGCCATTCCGGACCCAGTCCACACATCATATTAGGAATGCATTGACGCAATGCAATTAGGTGTATGTTTCAATAAATGATTAGTTTTGTGAAATATAACATATTTTAGATTTTTACAGTGATTCTGGCCTGAGAATAACCGAAGCAATGTTGTCAGTCGGCACACGCATGATGCAATGTTGGCGCGCTTGGTTTCCGGTTTGAATCGAGTAATGACACTCAGGCTTCGCATTCACATTAGCAATTCACGTGCAGTCCTGCGAGCACGAGTGAGGGAAATACCTGCTTCATCAAAAGAATCACCAGAGAAGGAGGTGTTATGTCCTATCACCTCTTTATTTCTTGAGGCATAAAAGTAATTAAGTTTAGCAAATTAATTGTTAAATCTTTTCAAACTAGAGTGTATATTACACTTTACTGTCAAAAGTGAGAGTGGATTAGGTTCACAAGCAAACAATTATAGGCAAACAGCGCCATTTCTTTTGGGTGTATGATGTAAGCAAATTTAATCAAAGGGATTTGCTTATCACTTGTCATCCCGGACCTTTGACCTTATCTAGAAATTAGATTTGGACCTTTGAATGTAAAGTTTGAGAGCTGCTGGTCTACAGTAAAAAGACTTACTTTGATATACGCCAAAAAGACTTTGGTCCATAGACTCTGGTCTACAGTAAAATGACTTACTTTGGTGTATGACAAAAATACTTTGGTCTGCTGCATTACTGACTTAGGTCTATGGCAAAAAGACTTACTCAGGTCAACTGCAAAAAAAAGGTCTTCTTTGCCTTATTCCTGTAGAAAAAAATGTTCTAGAATGCAAAATATTCTTTTATCATTTATTTTCCTTATGTAGTAGTTTCTGCATGATAGTATAGGATTGTATTTAATTACTTTTTTAGCCATTTAACCCCATTAGATAAGAACTTGCTCACTGGTGCCTTTTATTGTTTTCAGTCATGGTTTAGTATAATGGGAAGAACAGGAAGTGTCCAGACTCCTCATTAACTGACTCTGATCCTACAGACTGGCCTCTTTCCTTTTTAGACACTTACTGTGTGCAGCCCTTCAGTTATGTCAAACCGAAGATAATTCTTTTACAAAAGGCTCCTTTCCTTATTAATTTTTTTGGTCAATGCTTGCAGCTAACAAGACTAGACTAAAAATCTCTACTAAAGACTTTAGACCCAACTTAGACTTGCGTAGACTGACTTGTGGCCATCTCTGGCGGTTAGCATTCAGCATGTGTTTGCTCCATCTAGCTGCTGTGTTCATTGTTAAAGGACATCCCTCAGCAACATGTCTTTGAAGCCTAACCTAAATTTAAACCTTGTTTGAAAAAGTGAAGGAAATCTGACACAAAAACACCTCCCACCAGCCCATAGATCAGAAGCGGAATCTGTAGTCAGCTGCAAGTCCACGCACAAAATATCATCCCACATTTTGTGTGTGCATTAGTAAGTTTTATCACAACATAAACTATGCGTTTAGGTCCCTGCTCCGGTTTTGGGTGCAAATCTGGTTATGTGCAAAACTGGCGCAGTGGCCTATAATTACAGTTTATGTCATGATAAAACTAAAATTGTACATGGGGTGCTTTGTTTTTGTTTGTACTTGCAAATTATTAGCTTGTCCAATAAAATGGAGGGTGCAGTAGAGGAGCCCATTTAAAAGTTTCAGCAAAATGTTCAAGGACAATTTTGCGTTTTTTCAAATTTCTGACCTCTGGATTTTGCATATTGTACTTCTTTCAGGTATTTTGTCAGCTGAATAATAGCTGTAGAACTCTTAGAAAAGTCACTGAGTGCACTAAAAAGAAAGGTAAAAAGCACAAGACAGCAAACAAAACAGAAACAGACAGACAGGAAATACTCCACCTATCCTCTTGTGCTTATTGGAACTCAGTGGGAAATAGCAGTCTGGACAGAAATGCAAGTGTGTATTTGTGTGTTGTGGTGCTTGGCTGGTTGTACAGCCAAAATACTTTAAATGGAGTGCATGTTAAAATAGATGTAGTAGTAACGTTGAATATGAACACAACACTGTTTTATGGTTATATTCAACTTTGGTCCTGGACGCTCAGTGTCTTGCTCTTTTGTAGCCCAATGTCCTGCTCATTTTTAACCAATGTCCTGCCAATTTGCAGTCCAATGTTCTTCACATTTTAGCCTAATGTCCTGCCTATTTGTAGCCCAATGTCCTACGCCATTTTTGCCCAAATACCCTGCACTTTTTTAACATTGTCTTGCCTATTTGTAGCTCAGTGTCTGGCACATTTAACCCAAGATTCTACATGTTTTTTAGGGAAAGCAATAAATGTGCATAACACAGTGATCTAGTAAATCTTTAGTTTTTACAGAAATGTAACATTCATTCATTTACTGAGCTGCTTATCCTAACCAGGGTCATGGGAGTGCTGGAGTCTATCCCAGCACTCACAGAGCGAAAGGCACCCTTGTCAGATCACCAGTCCATTGCAGTGAGCAATTTAACAATAGGTTTAAAATGTCAAGACATTTTAGTAACCTAATCTTTCTTTAACAGTAACCTTTATGCTCCATGATACCAGCAAGAAGGAGAAAACATCAGTCGTGCTGATGAATCTCAAGCATGCCCCCTCCACCAGGAATACCAGTGTGTTCCTATAAACATCCTTATCAGGGGAGGTGTGGTTTCCAGGATTTCCTCAGCCCGACTCAACTCCCACAGCAACATTTTAAGCTCTGCAAAGCTTTTCTGGCATCAGTTCCAAATCACTGGCTTTATCCTACACAAATTCTTCACATTTTTTGCACAACCTCAGTAAACTCACACAACATCTGTAAACTGAAATCTTTTTTGGTGAAATCTATTTCGTTTGTGCTTTACAAGTCTAGCCATTATCTGAGCCACTTATTCATGGGGGAACTGGAGACATAGGGCATCTCCAGTCCATCCAACGTACATGGATTAGTTAGTTATTAGTTATAATTTTAGAAAACGACAAAAAGTACAGCAACATTTGTTATGTATCTCAGCGATGAATCATGACTATTAGAGCTACTCGCTACTCAAGCAATCTGGGACATTAATACAACTAGGAAAAAATATCTCAACAACACTACTGTCTGCTATGGGATTTCTAGTGGTATATGAACACATTTTAGCCTTACTAGATGTTTGAGGTTGAACATTTAAAGCTGGTAAAATATATTCCACATTTCATATGAAACGTGTAACAGACATATGCAAATATATTTGATTTATTTTGTATCTTGCAGTTTTGAACTATAGCTGGTTAACTATGTTGCTTAGAATGCAGCTTGTTTTCACAGTCTGTCATTTCCAGAAGGCCTTGGATGACATTTCTTTTCAGCAAATTTGTTTAGCACACAGGAATTTAGAAAGGTGATTGGATATTTCCACTGGTCCTTCTTAATTATAAGTTGATATCAAATCAAAAAGGACTTCAGGTCAGCGCCTGCTGTTCTAACCACCGGGAGCTTGGCTGATCTCTACTTAAATACCACAGTGGGGGAAAAAAATCCTGACTTGATCATTTTAAACATTGGAAGATTTTCACCCTTTTGCCTCCAGCCAAGATACATTTCCACGAAAAAATACAAAGTTTGATTGTGTGGTTGCTATAAAACCAGTGTTTGGAGACACCCAAATATTGGTTTTATGGGCAAAAGGTTTGTGTTGAAAAAGTTTGTGTTCTGGTCCTGAAAGCGGCACTCTACCCGCAGCACCACTGGGGGGACGCCGGCTGTTACCAACCCATTTATGGGTAAGAACGGCTAAATGTGTAGCAGCGTTCATGGGCTGATTATTTTTAATTAGACCACAACAAACAGTCATGCATGTCTTTCTATTAGGTCATTAACGACTTTTAACAAGATTTTTTCAAGTCGACTTATCAGTCAACAACGTCGAAGTCGAGTCGACTAGTCGTTTGATGACGTCACACAGACGTAGCAGAGGAACACAGGTGTCCAACACTGAGCAACTTTTATTAAAGTTCTTTGTAATATTAACAGTCAACATGACAATTAAACAAAACCAAACAAAGACTGATACCTTGAATTTTCTGGTAAATTCAGGTGTACAACAGAAAATGGGAACAGCTTAAGCCACACGCTGCCACTCAGCGTCCTCTGGACTGGACGACTTTCTGCAGTGCTAGCATTAGCCATTTTAGCTAGCCGATGCCGTTTCAGATGTCGTCCAGAACGCTGGTACTGTTACTGTACTTTAAAACCGACTTGCAGATTGTGCAGGTCACCGTGCTGTTTGTGTGTCTAGAGTGAAGGATCTCCACACGTGATGTGTGTCTGTCTTTTCTGCTGCTGTGTCTCTCGTCTTGTTGTGGTTTTGTGTTTAGATTCCCCTCGCGCCAACAGTACTGCCCTTTTTATGAAGGGGCTATAATAATTGGTCACGAAACACGTGTAAGCCAATCAGAGGCAGAGACTGAATTGTGTACACAAGCGTGCACAGAGAGAAGAAAAAAAACACATGACTAGTCGACTTCTCTCAGGGGGGTGTCGACTAGTGCTTCTGAAGTCAACTAGTCTACTTTTCTGTTAATGCCCTACTTTCTATATATAATTGACCTGAGCTTCAGTGTGCTCTGTGTTTTTGTTTCTGTACGTGTGACGTCACCAACTATCTCAGACATTTTAAAGGTCTTTCAACCATTCTCTCCGGATAGGCTATTAACGGACATTTTGACGTTAGAGCTGTCCCGAAATTCAGCAGAGCTCCAAGGAGAAGCGATGCATATTTTGGCTAAAAAAACAATCATAAAAACTTAGGAAGAACAGTAGTGTATAAGAGTATAAGTACTGCAGTACAAGGGGGTTCCATTGAATAAAATACTAAAAATGAACGACGTGAATGTTTCAGTTCTCGGACATCATTAGGATTTCTCTGAAGGCCCCGAGGACGCCCCTGTGATCAAACAAAAAGTAAGAAAGAGGTTGAAAAATGTATGACAATTGCAATTAATTTTATTTTTGGTTAAAAATCATTTAGAAAGTAAGATATAGGCCCTTTTAAAATGTATTGTAGCCAACTGAACATACAAAGCCAAAAAACTACATTCTGAGCAACTAAAAAAAACCTATGAATACATGTTTTTCTGGCTCTGTGCTTCTGCTTTAGGGTTAACAATCAATTTCGGTATCTTCGATCAGCTTATTTTTAAATTTATTATCAGAGGTCACTACAAGGCAGCATGGACAGAACAGTCCCTTCAAGTAATAGAAGTAAGGGAGTACTGGCCAGTTCATGGCTTTGTGCTCCTTTTCAGCCACACTCACTGTAATTAGACCCCCAGAGGGAGAGCTTATGGCTAAAGGGACTTGGTTTAGTCCATGCCCTCGGACTCTGAAACTATCCTCCCATCCTCTCTGTCTCACAGGTTGGTCTGTGAGATCAAAGGATGGAAATGGAGGAAATGCAAGAACAGGTCCTACACAAAGGGCCTTCTTAAGCTTTACCACAAAGCCCACTGGCACTGGGCTCAATCGGAGACATTCTGTCAAGTGAGTTCAGTAAAATGGCTGGTGTCTCAAACAACAACAACACTATTGAACCCTCCTCAAAAACTCTGATGTCCTTTTTTAGGGCTTCAGGCTCTGTCAGAGGATGTACCACAAGTAGAAACAAGTAGAATCCTAATAGATGAGGCTGAAAATTGGACTGATGAAAATGATGATCAGCCCTTTCTCTAGTGTCTTCAGTACCACAGTGTAAATGTTTAATATTAATATTTACTGTTTAATTATTGGGAGGTCTAACCAACTTGTATATGAGAAGCAGATTTTAAGGCACTGAAAAATTTTGCTCTGATGCACATTTTTATTAAACATTTGTGTGACGAAGAAGAATATAAATGGATCCACTGTCCAATAATGGAAATCGTATATTTTTTCATAGACACAGACAGCTGCTGAAAAAGTTTGATGACTCACTACTGAAGCTCTGCAGTGCTTGTGTGGATGAGTTTGAGGCTCTACTTCAGCTTGGAGCACTAAAAGGAAACTTCTGTTTTGATGTGTAATTGTTTTTGTTCTGTAAAATGCAGATTCAGTTTTGATACCCCATCTGGTACAAAGACAAATTGCCCTAGATAAACGGAATTTCGTCATTGCCAACTCCATCTGTTTGCTAGGTCCTATCGCACAATACTACTGAGCTGAGAGGGTGAAGACTAGATGTGTTGAGTCATTGCATCTTTGTGGCATGTTCAAGGTGATAACATGATAAAGAGCAAGATGTGCTACTTCTGTTAGTACAGTAAGTACATTTGTAATTTCTTTCATGCTGTATTTTATGCTGAAACAGCTTTACAGCTTTTTGCTAAAGGTTAATGTTCTATGGCAAGGTTCAGTCCTTCAGTCCTATCTGTCAGTAGTATTGTATGATAATGATACACAGTGAACATCAATGTGTGGACAGTTTTTATTTTTATTTTTTCATAATTGTTTAATTTACTTGGAATTCCCCCCCAGTTTAGTTGTGTCCAATTCCAGTCACTATCCCGGACTCCCTCAGTCACGCAATACCACCAGCACTGAGAAGGTAATGCCTACCAAGGCTAGAGGTTAAGTAAAGTTCCACACCATACTTTCAAACTACTGCTAACATAACATTATCTGATAGCTATACATGGTTGGAGGAGAATAATAACTTCCAATTCTTTTATGCCAGTTAATTTGCTACAATCACATTGGGGAGCTATTCTACCCAACACAGGCGTCATTTATTTAATTTATTAACCCTTATAGCCATGCGTGAACACACCACAGCACAATGTGAAATTCTTTCTCTGCGTTTAATCCATTCACCAAGTGGAGCAGGGGGCTGCCATCAAGGAGGGAGCAGTGTGTGGGGACGGTACCTTGCTCAGTGGTGACACTAGCAGTTGGGATTCAAACCCACAACCTTCTGACCCACAACATTTTTTGTCATTTCCCATTTCCTTCCCCCCAGCAATGGCAATGAAGCCCAGCTCACAGATGACGGCTATCGTCATGAGCATGATCACCCTTACTAGTCTCCAGGTGCGGTTAGACGTCATGCACAAGCTCTGATCACCTGTGCACCATGCCGTTTCCCAAATATGTGCTGTTCCCCACGCTCATGTTCCTAAACATACACTGCTTCACAAAGCTTTGCTGTTGAGTCGATGAAGAAAAGACAGTTTAAAGACAATTTTTTGTCAGTAATGCATGTGTTATTTTAACCTTCCACTGTATTGATTCCATTCATTATATAATGAAACTTATGTAGAGGACTTTTATGTTCAAGCAGCTTGAGAACCCAGCCACTGGAGGTGCACAAGCCAGTGTATTTCTTAGTGCCCAACCCAATCCTGAGTAAATGAGGAGGGTTATGTCAGGAAGGGCATCCAGTGTAACAACCAGACAACCAGAAAATTTCCCATACCGGATCAGTCAAGGCCCAGGTTAACAACGACCACCACCAACTGTTAGCCGACAGGGTGCTAAAAGAAGAAGAGGTTGCTATATTGTGCGTGCCAGAGACCAGATGGAAGGGAAGTAAGGCAAGGTGTATTGGAGGAGGTTTCAAATTATTTTCAAATTGAGGTGAAAAGAGTGTCAGAGTGATGAGTGTGAAATTAGAAATTGAAGGTGTGGATTATATGCTATGTAGGAAGGGGAGTCTGAAGGAGATTGAAGACTGCAAAGTTGTGACTGGAGAGAGTGTAGCTAGACAGCATAGGATGGTGGTCTATAGGATGACTCTGGAGGTCAAAAAGAGGAGGACAGTGACTATAGAAGAAGGGGTGACAGAAGAAGATCTTCAAGAAAAAGATATTCAAGGAGCTTGAGCTGCATTTTCAGCTGGTTTAGATTTCAGCATTTTGTTTCTAAAAATACAAGATGACCAAAAATAATGAAACAATAGTCCTGCTCTCATAGAGGAGAAAACAATTACCATCTACTGTAACTCTAATTCTAGTATTAGCTCATTAAATTAGCTCATCTGAATGGGACAACTAAGGGTAACCTCTGATATGTACACCTATGTGTTTTACTCCAATTTCCTTCACGCTACTGACATTGTAGCATATTAGCACCTGTGCACCCGTTGACCCTGTTTGTTATTAAAACCTATAGTGCTTTAAAAGAATCAGTATGTTTGTTCCTTCTCCAAAATGTTGGATACCTACTTAAAACCCAAGCCTGTTCAGATGGAGAAGTGGTCGGAGACAGTAGGACATTAGGAGCTATGGAGCTAAACTACTGGCCACCAGCCTTTCATTGTTCAAACTGCTCCACACATTGCCTCATACCACATCGTTAAGTAATTTCGTATAGACTTCCTTATGTGGTTTCCGACAGTGTATGACATATTGCTGCCTATAAAAAAGTGCACACATAACAGTAGCCTCTGTTTGTTCAGATAACAGTAGACCCACAGTAGGATTGCATAAAACTGAGATTGCGTAAAATGCAAACGAGTGATGCAGCTTGTACAGTGCTAAAAAATAGGAGGTAAGCTTCTGATACTTGTTGGCTACATCTCCAGTACAAAGCCAAAGATGCAGTTTATGTCAGCCAAAAAAGGTTTAAATGGGCTTCACGAATCCTTACCTTCTTTGGACTTCCACTCATTGATCACATCTGCCTTGTAACTAGCTTTGTAACGAAATTCGAATGAAAATTGAGTAATCTTGCTTGGATAGCAAAACTACAGTGATAACACTTGCCTTTATGGGGATAAAAGCAAGGCTGGGAACGCTGGGAAAGGAAGGCTGCAAGATATATTACAGTAGTCCAAACACAAATCCCAGAGGATAGATGAATGGCTAGGTCATGCATGTATTGAATAATTGAATTATGAATTGACACACAGGTAAAAATGCAATAAGCCACCTGAGGCTGTGCATTACAGTGGTTTATTCTTTGCTAACACCGTGGCACATGATGGAAATCGTTCCAGTTAATTTCTGTTCCAGATACAACTCATTTTACAATAAAACTTACACTGTATCAACAGTGTGTACAGTGTTTTCACTATCTAGATGGTACACTGTCTGACACATTGCTTTATGATATTTTTAGAACCCATTTGTGGGTCTACGCTTCCCAGCAGTTACTGAACAATAGGTCTTAAGGTCAGTGTCCAGCACAGTCTGGTGATTTCCTTACATCTGGTTCAACTCACCTGTAAAACAGTGCTGGACACTGACCCTCCAGAACCAGAATTGGGCACTCCCTAGAAATCCCCTCTGGCACTTGGCTGCTTTGGAAGAAAATACATTGAAAATAATAAAAAAGAAGATGAGAAAAACAGAGCACCGAGTCTTTGCAATGGATGTGACCCAGAAGCTGTCAGTTTGCAGTGTAATGCGGCTGTGACAGTGCAAGAGGCTGACCCTATTCCTGACCATCGTTTAGGCTGAAAATCATTGATGTGACATGCATTAGCCCTGTTCTCTCTGACTGCCCCTGCAGTGATGGGCACTTTTCCAGTCACTGCCACAGAGTGCTGCAATACTTAAACCCCCACCACCATCACGACACACACACACACACACACACATACACAAGCACACAAGCACACATACAAATATGTAACCGCAAGTACCAGGTCAGGATAAATGCATCCTACTTGCTCACAAAATCTGAACTGGTTACAGAAAGACAGAGAAGCCAATTATTACTTTAGTTATTAGTTCAATTATATTTTAATTATAGTGACTGTAGCCTCTTTGTACAGCCCCCACCCTCTTGGTGGCCACTCTGCTTTCTAAATGGAATATTTCTCATTTATATATTTGAATTCCATTAAAACACCCCCACCACAGTTGTTGTCTTTTCCCTTGGTTTGGAAATGCATCTTGGGTGGTCAGATCCCAAGAGTCACATTGCCATTTACACATGTGTCCAAAGTTTCCAGCTGACCACCTGGTTCAGATTTCATTATTGCCTACATTACCTCTGCAGTCAAATTTTCAGAATTGCAATATAGGACTCACTATAATACTGTGCGACTGTAGTTTTGTTAAAAACCTGCAACATACAATCACCATTTTCTCCAGTATTCTCCACCCTCTAACCAGTAACATTAGTGGTCGTGTCAGTGCAGCTGGACATATTTATGTCAGCAGAATCCAGCACATCTCCTAGCATAGGGCAAGACATTTACGAGATGCTACTTTCAAATGTTTAATTTTATGCTGGCATTTTCTTTCATCTTCCTAGCAATATACTCAGGCTAAATAATAGTCTGCCCAAATTAGAAATTACGTATCTGGTTTCACTACTACTCCAACCATTTTTTCGAGTGTTGGCATGCTTTCACCAAAACAACCATCACATACTACATTTACATTATTTAGCAGACGCTTTTATCCAAAGCGACTTCCATTCCCTAACTACAGGGGGCAGTCTCCCTGGAGCAACTTGGGG
>JBBIGA010027716.1:0-14092 GCA_037576975.1 Alestes dentex | reverse complement strand
ATCTCTCGGATCCACAGCGCGAGTGGAAGTGAATAGGCGTGTAGGACAGTAACTAGTTTATGAGAGATGCCCATGACATGACCAATGTTTAGGCAGCTCAAAATCCCGGCCGCAATTTCCAGGTCTTCCGGACATGTCCGGGGAAAAGAGGACGTGCTCAGGCTCAAATCTGGTCACCCTAAATATACTGATAACATACTTTATTATATCACATTTTCCCATGGGCTTCTTGCTTTGCTTGCAGTGGATATGGTTTTGGAAGCACTTGGCAAAGGTTGAAGATTTTCTTGAGACCATCTGGACAGGTGTAGAGATCTCTCTAACTGTACATTGGCCAGTCTTATCTGTGTGGTGTAGAGATGTGGGTGTTTAAATGTGCATGAAGCCTTTTAGGGATGCCCTGGATTTGATAAGTGTCAGCCTGGGAATGGATAATTTAATTGCTTTTTGCACAAATCCATGGCAAAGACTTCAAGTTTAGCCTTCAAGGCAGTTACTGAAGGATTTTATGTCCATGGCTAGTATGAAGGGAGTTTTTATCTGTATGTTTATTGAAGGATGTGATCCAAGAATGTGTCAAGTTTCAAAAGAAGTATAAGAGACTAACTAGAATCTGGTGTGTGTGCCTGTGTGTATATTTCAGTAGGTCTGTGTGTGATAATCGTGAGCTGGTAGCAGATTTGTCATCTTTAATTTGACCATGAAATGTAATTAATGTTGTAAAAAGAAGGGAAATGCTGGAGCACTGAGTGGCAGCTGTCTTTAGCATTCATGAGAAGTTTGCAAATTTGAAACCCCAAAGAGAGTCCAAGTGAGCATGAAAGACCTCACTTTTCCTCTCCCTCCACCAAGTAAGATGCTAGCCCACATGGGTGGCTGTTAGCATTGTCCTGCAGGCACATTGAACTGTCCAGTGACACTGCACTATCAACAGCTCAAAAAGATACATAACTCGGAGGGAGCTCGTGTTAGTCTTCATCCTCCAAGTGTTTGTATCATCATGTGGGAGACCTAGGCAGTGGATGAGAATTGGTTATGAAAAAACTTAGTGAAATTGCAAATGTCATGCATACCATCCATTGTCAGTTAGCGTAGCAAGATTGTACAAGAGTTCACAGTGTTATTCCTGAGAACCATGGTCATTTTGTTCAATGTGTAAAACCTGACCTTGTGGGCTGAGGATGTGCGAAAATGTGCACTTTACAACACACTGTTTTCTAAGGCCTGAAACACTGATCATGTTCAACCAGCACAACTCAACAGCCCTGTTTCTACAACAGTTTCATGTGTCAAGTGATTGCACATAAATGTTACATCAATACAGTTCTTGCCAGAAAAAAAAAAACCTGCTTAATGATAGGAATGTGGACCCATTAAACACATTTTAATCCTGAGCCATTTTTTCAGTGTACAGCAAAGGTGGTATTAATGTAAAATATCCCTCAGCATGTTTCAAAAAGCTAATTAGGCTGAAATGTGGAAATCTTAGTGTCTTGCTTTAGTTTGCATGAAATAAATCAGAACTGAAGGGCAGAAATTTAGACTGATGGTAATAAAGTTCTTACCCTCACTAGGAGCTGATACTTTGGTAGCTCAGTTAACCGTCACTGGGCGCAGGCCTAATGTGCGGAACACTATGTTTAGCCAAAAAGAAGTTTACTTGGCCCTCCAGACATATACAGACACATTTTCCAAGTGTGTGTGTGTGTGTGTGTGTGTGTGTGTGTGTGCGCGCGCTTCCACAGCTCATTGGCTCTACTTTCATCCATCTTACTGCAGAGATTTCCCAAAAAACGAATTTCGGCTTACTCTTCTCAGCATGTTAAGTAAATAAGCTGGTCAATAAAATTAATAATTTGTCCGTTAAATAGCACTGCAGATGCATTCTGCAATGACTTCCCTTCATTTTAGAACAACACAATCTTCCTCGAATCCATTGCAAATAGCCTCATCAGTTAGGACTTAGAAGTTTGAATTGGTTCCAGAAATGCTGTGGAAGACTCAGAGAATGAGAGCGAAAAAAAGAAACTGCACAGTTTTAATGGCCCTCCATTTTCCATGGTTGATCAGGCCTAAATAGCATATTTTATAGTTGTTGTGAAAACCTGCAACCATTTGATAAGAGCTAGAACAGTGAAAGTGCAATGCAATAGTCCATTGTATTTGTGTGTGTACTATGAGTGTGTATAACAGAAGTTAAACCTGGCAGAACTTTCACAACCTCCAGAGGTCCCCTCCTCCAGCTATGAACGACCTTTTTGTTTCTATGTGTTTGTGCGAGCAGTGCAGGGTCAATGTGTATCACCTCACTGGTGTTTGGTGTTCGAGGTTTTATAACAGCTCTGTCTGATGCAAAGCCACAGCCTTGATGGCCTGTGTATGAGTGTACAGTGACCTGTGCTGTGGCACTGTCCTACACTCTGGACTTGCTAGAGGCAGTGGCAGAGAGAAGAGGATAGCAACAAAACACAAGAGAACGTTTTGAATAAGCACATCTATCCGTTGCATGATGCCCTGGGGCATCTTTGGCTATCAGTTCATCCACCAAATGGGCTCTAGGGGGCGCTTTTGGGTATCTTTTCTGTCGAATGCTTGTCTATCCATTGGATGACACCCTGGGGCATCTTTAGCTAACGGTTCATCCACCAAATGGGCTCTAGGGGGTGCTTTTGGTTATCTTTTCTGCCGAATGCTAGGCTCTATGATATCTCCTCACATCAGGTTTTTAGAAATAAATAGTAGGGCAGGATTATTTTAAACAGGTCAGTCCGTTACAATTGACCAGACACTAACATATCTGTTTTGGGTTTTTTTTTATGTGGGCTGAAGTAAATCAGCTGTCTTTCTTTATCAAATAGTTCCATCTTATAAATGTAAAAAAAAGTTTTCTGTTTTTCTCGGTTTCTTTTCTTTTGTGCGTTTTGTTGGATTTTGCCCTCAGAATATTTGGACTGATAGAGCATCCAACTGACAGAACAGCCCATTAATTTTTTTTTTTTTACAAAAGGCTCTGGTAGCTATCATTTGAGCAGTGTCTTTGCATTCAAAATGTCTTCGTGCAGTTCATGGTCCTATCACTGAGCACAAGCTGACTGACCAACTAAAGAACAGTCACAGACTGACATTTCCACCTCTGTGCTTTATAGTACCCTCAGTGCAGTCTAGTTGGAGTCCTTCCCCAGTTTACCATTAGTTTGATGTTTTTCTCTGAAATTTTGTTAAAAATAATTTTGGTTAAACATAAATTCAAAGTGTTAAAATTCCTTTTGAGACATTTTTGTATCTACAGTAGCTGTACTAGACTGTGTTGCCCCCTGCAGGTGACCTGGTGTCTCGTGCGATGCACCACCTCCAGCCCCTCCACATCAAGAACCCCAGCAATGGAACACCAGTGCACCAAAACCGCAGTGGGACCATCCACTGGGAACCAGAGGCCCTCTACACACTCTGCTACTTCATGCACTGCCCCCAGATCGAGTGGGAGAACCCTAATGTGGAGCCCCCAAAGGTCACCTTACACACAGAAAGGTGGGTACAATTATCCTGCAAGGAATTCCAATAGCTATTTATAATGGAGTTCCATTTCAGAACTCGGTGTGTGGTAAGGAAAGTCATCAGCAGTGAAAACTTGTTCATAAATCTTGATTTAGACTGGATCGAAAATGCCCCAAATCACATAGTTGCTTCAGGCTGGTTTCAATTGCCCAGTGGCTGTTGTAGATAGTAGCATAGACAGCTGGAGGGTAGTCGTGTAACTCTTGGAGGAGGCAGAGAAACAGGTAATTAAGATGCTTCTAGAGGCCAAATTCACCAAAGCTTCCCAAAGAAAAACTCACAAAGAACCTTTAGACAAACAATGAGAGGTTTCTAGGAATGCTCTTGAATAAGAATATAATTCTTGAGCAGATAAGAAGTTTTGAATATCTTAAGAAAGATATATTAAGAAAGTCTTTATCTCATAACCCCATCTGCCACAGTGTTTTAACTTTAGTCGAAATTGCAGTTTGAGAGGCTTATCCTTACATTCTAAAGTAACAGGAGTATGTTTACATTGGGTCCTTGTGTCAGTTCCTCTTTTACAGGTGTTACTCTCTAATTTTATTTCCGTCCAGATTCTTCATGCTGACATTTTTCTCCCTTGCCCTCTAACAAAATTACAGGGCAATTCAACTACCGTTTTCACCAAACTAAGCAGTGGGCTGATGTTTTTAGTCCGGAAACACATCTCTGTGGTTTTGCAGGCACATGCCACCTCGCATGGAAAAAAAAGATTTCTGACCGCTGCTACTTGCTGTAACTTGCTCCTAGTGCACTTATCCATACCATTCCATCCTCTCCACACAAGGAGAGCAGAAACAGGAGGAGTCATTCATCCGCTGACCAGAGTGGCACTCAGTATTTTTCATTAATGTGAAAGTGTGACACAAACATTTAGGTTCATAGAAAATACAACCCACTAAAAACTTGCTCGTATTGTAGCACGTTTTTGAACCCGGATTAGTGAGAGGACACTTAAAATTTTATTCCCTCTAATAAACTACTCAGTCAGGGCTTTAAATGTGTGTGAGACTTTGGTAACAAATTTAAGAAATTTAAGGAAGTGGACAGATTATCACCCCATTATTTTTTCATTAACTTACTTTGAAGATGGTCTTTTTGCGTTCTGAAATATTTTATTTTGCATATGATTAATTTAAAAACACAATAGTATATAGTTTATAGCCTTTTATGACTGTGCTTCTTCTGTTCTGTCTAGTCCAGCTTACCAGCCACAGTAAACTATTATGCATTTAAATCTTATAGTTTTTGCTCATATCATCCCCTATTAATTTAAGGGGATGTTACAAAATATTTGTTCAAGACTACAACTTATTATTTGATTCTGCTGAAGAGTTAAGGGTAAGAAAGACATGAATAAAGTCTTTTTGAAGAAATGCAGATTAAAAAGAACATTACAGTACATTTTATTTCTGAAGCCTTTTTGGTGAATCCAAAACCGACGATGTTTTAACACAGCGAACGAGCCGCACAGGCTTCAGCCTCCCGCTGGCGAGCGCTAGGGAGGGGTGATAATGGAAAGTTTGGGGTAGGTTTTCACCCCAGTTTGACAGACCCACTGCGGCATTTCTGGATGGCTGAATTGCGTCCAGACGTGTTGTGAAAAACCCCCACAAGAGACCCAGGCACTGCCTGACAGTAAAGCCGAGGGATTCCCCTGGGTACAGCTACTCTATTTTCCTCATGGCTGGCTGAGGATAACACATCCCAGAGAGAGACAGGAGCAAAAAAGAGGAATAGTAAGACATAGATGAAAGGGGGATCCCGTCAAAAGGCAAAGTGCGAGTTAAGTGAAGAGAGGGATCAAAATGAGCAACAAGCTGTTGATGGGGAAGAAGTGGATGAAATGATGAGGTGCACAGGGCGAGTTGGTGATGAGAGAGAGACGAGTGACGAGAGACAGAAATAGTGAGCTGTGATTGGTTGAGGCTTTGTTGACATGCTCAATGACATTTCTACAGCCTTTCCCAGAGGTCCATGTCTTGCGGAGGAGGACATACCTACACACACACACACACACACACACACACACACACACACACACATACAAACATACACGATGTTTGGTGAATAAACTTAAAAGTGTTTAACATTGTATGTTAACTATTAGAATCTGAGTCAAATACTTAGCCAGAATAATATTCAGGCAAAATATTTAAATATTAACTTTTCTTAACTTGGTAAAATGCCAGAG
The DNA here is from genome assembly GCA_037576975.1 of Alestes dentex. Lineage (NCBI taxonomy): Eukaryota > Metazoa > Chordata > Actinopteri > Characiformes > Alestidae > Alestes > Alestes dentex. The sequence continues at coordinate 8,340 of JBBIGA010027716.1, read as the reverse complement.
AAGTGCTGCACATTCATGTGGTCCTGAACCATTCTTGGTATTTTCAACAGGCCTTTTTTCTGCTCCGTGTCCTGGAAAGGGAAACTCCCTTTACTTCCTCTGTAATGGACCCAGGGAAGTGCTGTTCATTACCAAGTCTCTGTCAAAACACAGCCATATTTCTTTTCCAGCCAGATGGGGCCTCCTTTCCTAATTCCATAGCTGGATGGTTACTGAAACATGTCTCTGGATCCTAAGCCATTGCTGTGAAGGGCGTGGTGTGGAGTGTTAGTCACTCAGAAGAGAAGCTGAGGAGGGTTTGTGGTTTGTTTTGGCGGAGCTCAGATTCCTGGCAGGCTCGGCTGTGGTGGGTAGGTGTCTAGGGATGAAAGCTGTTGATTGTACTAAAGCTTAGCTGTAAAAATGCAGGTCATAGAAAGCGCGTCGGAGGACAACAGTGCAGATTTGTTTTGTACCAGTTAATGCCTTTGAAATGGATTTTAAATGTTTCATTGTTCTCTGTGTTCAGGTCACATTAAGGAGCCCTAATGTCTCCATCAGCGCTGAATCTGAGAGAGGGATTTATATAGCCATTTTACTACTGTCCCAGACATTTCAAGCTTTTAACCACTACTGGGTGGGTGCAGCATGTGAAACTCAATAGATCAACAGTTTCACAGTGCTTTCTGCTTTCTGTGCAAAGAGTGGGTGGAGAGTGGGAAAATAAAAGATGAGCAAATGGCCCAGACTATTTTAGCACCCGTTTTATTCAGGAACAGCTGTTTGCTTTTATACATGACAAGAATGTGTTTAATGTGTATACAAAAAGTAGTGAAAAACAGGACCAACCTACAATATCAGGACATGGACAATTATCCTAATATTTACAAAAGCTACATGTTTCAAGGGCAAAACTACTGATGTCAAAAACCCCTTTAAATGAACAGAACCCCCAGCAGGTTTAGACCTCCATAAATTGTAGCCTAGTGGTTATGGCATTCGCCCTGCGATCAGGAAGTTGTGGGTTTGATTCACAAAACTGCTAAGCACCTCTGAGGTACCCTTGAGTAAGGTACCGCCCCCACACACTGCTCCACGGGCGCTGTGTTCCTGGCTGCCCTCTGCTTCACTTGGAGAATGGGTTAAATACAGAGGAAAGAATTTCATTCTGTTCACACTGTGTGCTGTGGTGTGTTCACGTATGACAGAATGGTCACTTTCTCTTTTTTCACTTCAATAACTCAGCCTTGCATTGCAGTCCATGTGCTAACGGAATAGGCCTCGGATTTTATGGCAACAAGGTTAAGTTTAAGCCTTAAAAACTCTTAGAACACATATAGGCAGTGACCTAAACAGGCATGCGTAACGGTTTGGGCATCCCAACTCAAATGACAGCAATGTCCTATACAGAGGACGCACCCTTGCACATTTTCATGCAGTTACTTTTTATTTTATGTAACATAAAAAAAATAAATAAAGCATACAATATGGCCTGTGTGAAAGTTATTTCATGTTTTGCATTTAATTTCTTTTATTAAAATAAAAACTGCATATCTAAGAGTGTTCTCTGTAGATAGTGTGTATATATCTATATAGAAATTGCCAAAACATTTAATATAGTATAATGCATTAGGGATATATGTATGACTCCAGGCCCTGACAAAGTATAAAAACAAAAAAAGTATATGTTAGTTTGCGTGTGTGTGTGTGTTGCCAACAACAGTGAAAGCTGAAAGTCTGAAAAACAAAAACATATATATATATACATAGATAGATAGAAATGCACTTGTTTGTGTGTGTGTGTGTGTGTGTGTGTGTGTGTGTGTGTGTGTGTGTGTGTGTTGCCAATAGCAGTGAAAGCACACTGGAGTTTAAAACTGCTTGATAAGAATCCTTAGTTATATAAGATAAATTATTCAAGCATGAGCCCCTAAAGCGATTATTCAAGGAAAATGTTCAACAAGCAAAAAAAAATCCATGCTTACTATAATCTGAACTAACACACACTCACACTTCAAGAATACAAACTGCTGAAGTTCTGAACAGCCTCTGTATAAGTCTTTTGATCAGAACCCTAAACAACCATGAGGTCAAGCAAAGGCATGATGGCATATTCCTCCGGACTGACTGGAAACTGCAATTAAACAGGCGCTCATTCCAACTCCGCTGTCATCTGTTGGAACGGGTTTGCTGATAAACAGCTTGTTTCTGTGTCTCTCCCTCATTCTGACTGAAGACCTCTGACAGAGAGCAAAAACTGTCTTTCATATTCAGCAGATTTTTAGCTATGCTAATTAGAGGCAGCTTAGTGCCGGCAATTAGTAGCAATAGTAATCCCGCAGGAGTGTTTACTGTTATCATTCCACACTGCCAGAATCTACAGGCAACTAAAAGTGTCGTAAGCTTCATTTCCAGAGAACAGCATATGTTTGGGAGAAAAATATGGAACTGATTAAAAGACACAATAATACCTTTAAAGAAAGAGAATAAAGGGATCAGGAGAAGAGCCGTGCACTACACACCTGAGCTGCCAGACCTTACTGTCTGCTTGAAAGAAGGAAATTTGAAACAGCATTTCTAATCACTGCTGGTATCCCTTAAGGACTTGAGTTATTGAAAAACTGTTGTTTGTCTGCATTATTTAAATATAATCATGGAACTACATAATTATTTCTACAGTTATACAGTAATGAGCTGGATAATATTTTAATTAAATTTACATTCTGTATCAACAGATTGTATTTCTGATGTTACTGATCAGACCCACAAGCTTGGAGCTTTCTCCAAGTCTTCTTTGGTTTTATTTGAAAAACAAGGTTCTCAAATGCGTGCTCAAAATCACATGAGATCAACTTGAGTTCACCTCCTATCTGGTTTATGATATTGTTATTATAATATGGTATTATCTTTCCACTAACTGAGCCCTCATAATCTTTAAATATGCTCAGCAGATTATATTTAATGGAGCTAGCTAACTTTTTTACTGACTATAAACTGCCTCATCTTCTGCTCAGTCAAGATATCTGCTGCTGTCTACATCCCAGTGTGCTGGCTGTAAGAGTAATGTTGGCTGTGTTTCTCAGTAACGGCATTGGTTTATATAAGAAACTGAGCTACTGGATATCACTGAACTGTATAAGAAACTCTGCATACGCCATGCAACCGGCATCGTCGCAGACCCCACTCACCCCTCACACGGACTGTTTTACCCCCTGTTGTCTGGAAAAAGGTTCAGACGCATTACAACTACCACTATCAGACATCACAACAGTTTCTTTCCACAAGCCGTTAGATTCCTGAACTCAGAGCCTGCACGTAACATCAGGGGTCTGGACAGAGTATGACCCTGTGCAGAGCTACTATGCAAATGCACATGACACTTTTGGCTTACCTCAATTCACTACAACATTTTTTAAAAAAACTGACCACTACTCCTCGCTGCTCTAAGCTGTTTACATATTTTGCTCTACCTCAGAAACACTCTTCTTTGTACTACCTGCCTGTTTTGTACTTTGATGCTATAATATAATGTTGCAGCAGCTTTTGTCACTTGTCTTGTTTCTGTTTTGCATCGTGACGTCTAGCTGCACTTCGTCTTGTTGCGACTTGTTTAATGTACACCATTTTGCTTCAAAGAACTCTATTTCAACTTGTGTATGTGGCTGGACTGACAATAAACTCTCTTGAATCTTGGTTTGTGAGTAACACATTTGAAGTGGTCATTTCCTCTGCGTGCCTGTTTCCCCTCCTGCAGGCCGTTCATTGTGATGCCTCCGCTGATGGAGTGGATTCGGGTGGCTGTAGCACACACAGAGCACCGGCGCAGTTTCTCCGTCGACAGCGACGACGTCAGACAGGCCGCCAGACTGCTGCTGCCTGGAGTGGACTGTGAGCCGCGGCAGCTGAAGTAAGTCATGCACACACCTGCACGGACACAGTTTAACCTATGCATTAACAATACACAGCGGCATTACCGGGATATTATGAGCCCCTGTGCCAAAAACAGCAATAGAGCCACATATATTAATGACCTTCATTAAAGTACAGGGACACACCTATTTTTCAAGGTCTGAGCTTGGCCCCTTACTTCCAGTGGAGGGCAATCGTAATGGCCCTTTTCTATTCCAGCATTACTGTGCCCCAGTGCACAAAGCAAGCTCCGTAAAGACATGGTTGGATGAGTTCAGTGGGTAAAAATTGACTGGCCCGCACAGAGCCCTGACATCTACTCCATCCAACACCTCTGGGATGAACTGGAACGGAGATTGCGAGCCAGGCCTTCCCATCCAACATCAGTATCTGGCCTCATAAATGCTCTATAGAATGAATGGGCACAAAACTCTTGCGGAAAGCCTTCCATGAAGAGTGGAAGCTGTTAGAGCTGCAACAGAAGGACCAACTCCAAATTAAAGTCTGTGTGTTCGAATGCAATCTCATTAAAATCCCTGTTGATGCAATGGTCGGGCGTCCCAATACTTTTGTCCATAAAGTGTATGTTTTCTCACTACTGCTATGTCTCAGGCGTGTAAGTGCTCTAAAGTAGGCTGAAATTGAAGTGTAGTATAATATCATAGCTACCTATGGGTGTAAAATTTCATAAGGCGTCCAGTAAAGACATTGGGGGTCTGGTTGCCACCACAGACCCCTGTGTGATTGCATTGCCGGTAATTGCACCACTGCGTGCGCGCGCACTCACACACACACACACACACACACATACACACACATAGGCGTACACAAAGAGAGAGAAACAGATACTGTACATATCGAATAAACATCCAAACGCAGACTCCAAGATAAAGAAGCAGACATCCACAATAACAGCCTTCACTCAGAATGTGACTAATTTGTGGGAATTGTTTGGATGAATTTTGTGAAAAATGTGAAATTATTTATGGTCTATTTCAGCAATATGCAACATGAACTCACTCAGCCAATTGCTACTGCTTCTGTGATTGGCATAGCAACAACCAAGGTGATGGAGCAGCTGTGTCCCAGCAACCAGAACTTCTGACAAACGTTAAAAGGATTAGCTTGCCTTCTGAGTTGCCGTGTAGCAGCTCAAAATGAGTTACAGGCATTTGAGCTCATTAAGTTTCAGCTGCTGAATGAGGCGTTGAAACTCTCCCTTCTGCTTCTGCCATTCCAGAGTGTACAGTATCCCATCCACTATCACTGTTTACCCTATTTCGTGAGATATTTTAGTCATTTTAAGATATTCTAGCATCACATTTAAAGTCTGATTTAGTGTAGAGTGTTTAATATATAGATTTAAAAAGGCTTCCAATACATTTTTACTGTGGGTGTGCAATGGCTCCAACACCCATGTATTGTTACAGTGTAGGGCGGCTGCACCATGTTGACAAAACAGCTTATTGATCATGCTTTTACATACTGCAGTATGCCTTACCAAGTACTAAACATGCAGTGGTGAAGATTTAATGCAACATGATTAAAGACCTTCATTTTTGACCAAAATACTAAAATTGTTTGTTTCTTGCATCATGTAAATCCCCCCAAACTCCTGAACAACACCTGCGGCTGGAGAAGATGCTCGCAGCACGCCATCCAACACTCAGTGATTAGTGAAAAGCCTCATTTGCATACTTGCACACAAACTTGTTAAGGCTGATATTGCAATAGCAATTAGCAAATAGCATATCGCGCCGCCTTAGTATGCAAACGCTGCATATGTGCAGACATATGACATGACACACATCCACACTGTTATGCCTACGTACAGTTACCCCAAAAGGTGTTTGTTTTGTGGGTTACATAATGAAGTGGTAAGTCAAGGAACTAGGAGGGAGCAGGAACAAAGGGCTGTGCGTCTGCTGCTTGTTTAGTGTGGAAGTTAATTAAACATGCACTCATCAGGTGTGGAAAAACTCACTGGAAGACTAAGGGCAATTAAAGGCCTAATTAAGTCTTGGAAATGCTTTAAAAAGCTTCAGGTCTGAAATGTACCAGTGTTTGGAGCACTATTGAATCTTCTCGCGAGTGCCAAAATCTCTCTGACACTAAAACACAGCCTGTGCAACTTAGTCATCAGTGGTTTCTGCCTGCATTTATAATCAAGGAGACCGAAGCAGAAAGCACTGGTGACTAAGACAAACAGGAATGCTTTGGTCAAGTTTGCCAAAACGTGTCCGGCTGTTACGTCAGTGGTCTACTGCAACATCCGTCCTGTTATATCTGATGAAAAGCAAGCACTGCACTTGGCAGTAACGACACCGGGGGTGGTGAAGGTTCACGGATGCTCTGCTAGGCATCACACAAGAGCACAGGTTTAACACCATTTAACTCCAAGCTGAAGTTCATGCAGCAAGGCAAATATCCAGAACAGACTTTTAAGTTAGGCCTGTGATCAAAGTTCCTGAAATGAGCAGGTCATACAAAAATGTGGGGGCGCATGTCCTGGAGCTGGGCATGTAAGTGGAAATTACAACCTGAGTTGGACTTAAGTCCGAATGTTGGATTAAAACATTACAGCACCACCTTTTCCCTGGCTCTCAACCACCAGTTTCTAAGCGAAAACACTGGTTGCTTCTGCTTTTTGGCAGAAGGAAATTAAAATATAAAAACAACCTCTTGAAACAATGCTTGATGGTTCTTTTCTTACTTTTTCTTTACTTGGCAAAATTGTTGTATAAAAGGAACAGAAAACTCAGGGTCTTGAAGATCATCATGATTTTATTCATGATATCAGATGACCTATCACCTAAGTAAATTCCAGAATTCCATGTTTTGTGTTCACAAGTATTTGTCATTGTGTTGTACTTAAGAAGACAATCTTATTCAGGGTCAGTGCCTAATAGCACCAGTGCAAAAAACCCTCTAGACTCTAGTTTTAGCTGAAAGAAAATGGAAAAGTGTTCATAAGATACAGATACTTTAAAAAAGCACTTGCACTTTATTACTGTCCTTCACCACTGACAAATAGCTCTTTGTGTTGATGACCAGAGGCAGTTTGGAACTCAGCAGCAAGTGCTACAGCTGAGGAGGGATGATTTTTATATGTCAGCACTTGCCGATTCTGTGAACTTGCTAGACCTACTCAGCGGAGCTTTTTCTTGCTCCTAGATGTTGCCACTTACAATTGACTAGGGCGACGCTAGCAGGGCAGCAATTTGTTGAGCTGACTTGTTGGAAAGATGACATCCATGACACTGCCAAGTCACTGAGCTCTCCAGTGTTTGGCAATTTTCTGGCTTAATTTTTTTATTTACCTTTTAGCAATGGGCATGGCTGAAGCAACTAAACCAAATAATTACATCAGATATCCACATACTTTTGGCCATATATTTTGTAATGGAACATACAGCATTCTCTAAATGAGGCTCTACTATGAGAGGTTTAACTATGCAGTGTCGACTTGGAATCTCTCTTATGCTGCTGTTGTTTGAATGCTGTTATGTTGACAAATGTGGGTAATCTTTCCAAAGAAGTAAAGCTTCGCTTTAGGGCTACTCTTTTCACCCCTGCCACGAAAGCAGAGCTGGCTTGAAATCAGTAACAAGCCAGTTTTACTGTCGGGGGCACAGCTGCCCTTAAAGTGGGGCTATTACGGTTCATACAAGCCATTAGGCAACAGAGAAAGATTAGCTGCTGCTTTTCTGCTAAATGAGCCTATGGAAAAACAAAGCAGGCCGTTCGTAACTTGCATTAATATCCACTCACAATCTGAAGCTCATTTATAACCATAACCGTCAAGGCCTAAATTAAGTAGCTGCGGGTTCGTGCACACAAATGAAGCTTTTATGTATTTATCATGAAAATCATCACATTTTGTGATGTTAGCATGGAGTCATAAAAAAACTTTCTTCCCGTGTCTCATTATTTCTTATAGAAATCATCAATAATGTAAAGGCTGAAAAAACTTAAAAGGCAATTACAAATGTGTTATTAAAATGATGTATATATTTTCATTCTGTAATAAAAAAAAAAAAAATCTGAGTGCACCTACCAGTTGAAAGTACGGAGTAAAGCTGTATTTGTCTCTTTAGAGCGGACGACTGTTTCTGTGCCACGCGGAAGCTGGACGCAGCCTCCACAGAGGCCAAATTTCTGCAGGACCTGGGCTTCCGCATGCTCAACTGCGGCCGCACTGACCTCGTCAAGCAGGCGGTCAATCTGCTCGGACCTGACGGCATTAACAGCATGAGCGAACAGGTGAGAGGTGCTGATACTGACTGAAAGACCTGTCTCATGCCATGAAAGACAAAAACTGCAACAGCTCAAATTTGGAACAACATTTACATTTCAGCATTTAGCAGACGCTCTTATTAGTGGTGTGCGGATCGATACTGAAATATCGATTCCTCCAATACTAGTTATTTATGTTCTAGAATCGATTCTCAT
>JBBIGA010027707.1:1678-14094 GCA_037576975.1 Alestes dentex | reverse complement strand
TTTTTTCACTTTTTGAAATAAGATTCGGATGTATATACGTTCAAATAATAATGTTTTACTATGTCCTGTTCATTCCTCAGTATATTTATGAACAGTAAGATACAAACCTAGCCTATTTTAAATGATTTCACAAAAAAAAACTGTAATTTTGCTTTGAGCCAATAAGAACAAAGCCTATTTACATACATCAGTCTAAAAGCCTTAGACCAAAAACAGCCAGTTTAATTTTCAGTGAGAGTGAATTGTGTAAAATTGTATTACGGCATACTTTAATAGAATATGGGATATCTTTATCCCTGGGGTTGTGATAACCACAGAAGAAATTTTTTTTTATTTACTCTCCAAACCCACCAAGAATAAAATTCTTTGGGGACTATTTTACCTCAGCACCCTTCATGTATCCCTCCACCATGAATGGGTTTAGCTTTAGTAGCAAAAGCTTCTCAAAACAATGTCTCAGACATCAGGCATTCATTAACATTTCATGGAATAGCGGAGCTTTTATAGGCAGATGTCTGGTTCCATTCACCACCACTGTGAATGATTCTGCCTCTCTGTAAGTTTCTCAGCAAGACTTGATTTATATCTTAACCAGTTGCTTATTCAGGAATTTTGAAACTTTGGTGGATTTTTCCTTTAAGGTCATTGCTAAGATCACGCTAGTACAGCCCAGATCAGCCTCCAGTAATTATTATTGCTGGAGAATCTAAAACTAAAACCACAAAACCCTGCCGTATATGAAAGCATGGCTCAGTCAAGGGCATGCAAACACACACAAACACCAACACACAAAGACATAGAGTCAGACATACAAATACACAGACAAATCCTAGTATATTAGAGATCAGTAATATGAAATCCTGGGAATGTTTACAGAGGAGATAAACCACAGCAATGACACCAAATTCACTCACCCCTTCATCTGCACAAAAACAGACAACTTTTATCATGCTGTGGTGTATGTGTGTGTGTGTGTGTGTGTGTGTGTGTGTGTGAGCGGTTGTGGTGTGTGCTTGGGGGATTTATTCATAGACAGAGGGAAAGATGCCAGTCAGAAATGCCAGAGTGAATAAAAAAGAATAAGCCAGATGAACAGGGTGGAAAAACAGAGTAGTGGATAGAAAGAGAGCGAGAAAGAACAAGAGAGACAGAGAAGGAGGGAGACAGGAAGGCTAGTAAAACAGGATGGAGGCTTTTTCACACAGAAAGGATTTCTGCTCAGGAAATGACTTTCACACAGAAACTCATCTGAGCCAAGAAAACCAAAAGAATCTCTCTCACTCTCTCTTTCTCTCTCTCTCTCTCTCTCTCTCTCTCTCTCTTTCTCTGTCTCTCTCCGTCTGTCTTTCTCCCATGTTGGTTGTTGGCTGACATGCCCAAAGGAACACACAAACACATGATAAACTGTGTTACACACCCTACACTCATGGCATTGAAATGCAGAAGTAGTTTACATGCCTTTACGTGTGTGTGTGTGTGTGTGTGTGTGTGTGTGTGTGTTTGAAATGTTCACATGGTTCAGTTCATTTAGAGATTAACAATTACAAGATTGTAAACCATGACATTTATGTCTGAGCAGGCAGCATGTAATCACAAATAACATCAAGGCTGTGATACGGTTGCTATGGATAGGCATGTTTGGTTATAGGTTCAGAATTTGATTTAAGCCTGTGGTCAACCTTAGCAACAAGTATTCAACAGAATACTGCAAAAATGTACAAGAAAAATGGTAGGAATCTTCTTAACCCATCAAACTGCCACAAGTGAGAAACAGGAACACATCATTTGGTACATATAGTTTTGTGGTCTTTGTAAATTGGAGAGGAAAAATGTGAGTATTTTGCATTAAATGCAACACTATATTGTGATACATTCTTTAATGTAAATATTAAATAGTTTTGTCTGTTTTTGTCCTCCTTCAGCAATTCATGGTTACTTATCAAGAACTACATTTCTTGATGGAGGAATTATTTACTACATTTACTATTAATAAAATATTTTAAAAAGTATTTATTGAATGGTGTTTAAACATACTTGATGTTGTGGCTGTTTAATAAAAGCAGTGATTTTGTATGTTTGTCTTTTACAGTAGATTTATCATCATTATAGTTGGTTTTCTTCCAAATCATGTCATGCCTATAATAACATCCCATACCCCCATTAAATCAGTGTCGCAGTCTGTTGTGGCATAATGGTGTATTATAGTACAGTAGTGTCTATACTGACCATGTGAACTACATACAGATTTCAGTTCTGCTGCACTAAACATGGGCTTTATGTTTAAATGGACTCATATGGCTCTGCTGTGTGTGTATGTGTGTGTGTGTGTGAGTGAGTGAGTGTGTGTGCGTGTGTGAGTGTGAGTGTATGTGTGTGTGTTTGCATGTGTGTCTGTGTGTGTGTGTGTGTGTGTGCGTGTGTTTAAACATGAATGTTACACCCAGTGATTATACTGTCAGCCTAAACCACACCACTCCGAATGGGTACTGTGTGTGTGTGTGTGTGTGTGTGTGTGTGTGTGTGTGTGTGTGTGTGTGTGTGTGTGTGTTTAGGGTTCTTTTAGACAAAAAAGTATTTTCTCTTTCTAAAGCTTTTAGGCTATGATGATCCCCACTGAAACTGACTACTAACACGTTCTCTCTCTCTTTCTCTCTAAACAATTCAGTTTATAACTCCATGTAGAATTAGGTGGATGACCTTCAGCCTGTTTATAACTAGAACATTGAATATAGAATATATTTATATCCCCCTAAATTAACTGAGGTGTTAATGAACACTTTAATAAAAAAGTAAGTCTGTATGTGGATACACACTTCTGCTCTTCACTAATTAAATATAGTTTCTCAGTCTTCTATAAACAGATATCACACCAGCAAAAGAACTCTAGGGGCCCTGTTTGATAAAGCTCTTTCTGTCTGAAAAAACACAAGAAAAGATTTTTTTAAATCTTGCCACTCGCACTTGAAATGTAACTTTCAATCTTTCCACTCTTTCCCAGTATAGCTGTAGAGACTAGAATAGAACGCTGAGGAACACCTCTGTGCTGAGGTTCCTGTTTGCCAAAGCTTCTCCTGACTGCTGTCAAGAGTGATGAGCTGTTCTTCGAGGAACAGCCTGTGTGTCTCCAGGAAACTCTTATTCTTCTGCAGCGTCTGTTGCTGGCGACACAAAGACCGGACGAGTGGGCACCCCAGAATGGAGCAGGAAGGAGTGTGTATTTATAAAACGTCTCACAGCAGGAGCTCTGTGGATCTGGGATCAGTTCATAAAACAAGATTAAAACCAGCAGTAAAAATGCTTTTTGGATGTATTTATATATTTCACATTTTATATAATGCTTGCTGTCCTTCACACTCTGTGAATGCTTTATGATGAAAATATCAATGTAGATGGTCCAAAATGACTGAAAAAAATTCTTTAAAAGCTGTTACATGGGGTATCTTTTGACATTGAATTTAAACAAAATTTAAAACAGTTTTGTGCAGACCTACAGTTAAATCGAAAATATCATCTCTCGAGATTTTGTCCATAGACGTGTTATGCATGATGAACTAAAATAAAATTAGAAAATATTTTAGCTGGTTAAATCACTCTGTGGTAATATCAGATTTAGAAGTCTTGAATCTTGAACCTGCGGGTGGAGATAATGGTTCCAGACCTGGACAGACAGTCTGTGGATCCACACTCCTGACCCCAGTCTGGGGTCGTTGTTTGAGCCCCCAGGCACTGCTGGGTCTCTGGCTGATGTGGTATAGGGTGGCTCCTCTCTATTCTGGTTTCCATTGAGAGTGTGAGTGATAAAGACTCTTTCTGCAGCAGACAGAGCCCTGATTATACTTCTGACCCTCAGAGCACAGGCCGTGTGACGGGGGGCAGCGGGGGACGGATGGTTTGGGTTTGGACCGGCTCCGTCTCACTGGGACACCACATTCCTCCTCTACAGCAACACACACTACTACAGCTACACACGTCTCTCCCTCTCTGTCTTTCTCTTGTATGCCTTTATTTTTATTCTCTCTTTCATACTGTCTTTCTGTCTCTATCTCTTTTTCTTAATTTTATCTCTGTAATTTTGTCTCTTTTACACTCTTTCATCTCTCTTCATCCTGTATCCCGGTCTTTCTCTCTCTCACCTGTTTTTTGTTTTCTCATTTTCTCATTCTGTCCCTTTTTCCTACTGCTCTCTTTCATCTGTTTCCCTTCCATTTCTCTCTCTCTCTCTCTCTCTCTCTCTCTCTCTCATACACACACACAAACACACATACACACATACACTTGATTGATGGCTCTCTCACTTCTGCTTCACTACTTTCTATTTAAAGTTAATGAGTCCATGAATTCCTTCACTCTTTGTGCCAGCTCTGCCAGCGGCTGCATGACGAAAGCAGCGAGGGGAATTAATTTACGCATTAATCTGAGGTAATGGAAGACGTGCAGGTGCATGCTGAGTTTCCCTCTGTTTGGGTGGAAACCTGTTGTTACTGAGTAATTATTCAAGTCATCAGGAGTGCAGGGATGAGTCATTAAAAATTCACTGAGTTAGCTGGAATGTGTTGCTGACGGAGTGACCCTCCAGGAGTTTCTGCTGTAGCCCACACACACTCAGCTCTACGGCTACCGACTGAATCAACAGTCATGAAAAACAGCTCCCACTAGTGGTTCATATTACTGCAGCCTCTACAACTCAACACCAATGTGGATTCCCTACAATGCATGTTATTACATATATTAACTTACCTATTTTTAATACACATGGGAAATATTAATACACATATAACCATACTTCTACATAATAGAATAGAATAGAATAGAATAGAATAGAATAGAATAGAAATAACAATAAACTATTATTACATGTGGATCCAATATTAAACATTGGACATGTTATTACATACAGATATTTAAATATACTTAAATAGATCTTATTTCTAAGCATTTTTTAGCAATGCTAGTATCCCTATGAAAGCTTAATCAAAAGCGAGGATTGAAAATATTCCCACAGTGTAAACTGGCGAAAGTTTTAGGGTGTGGGGTGGGGGCAAACCCGGAGCGGGTTTCCAGTGGTGTGTGTATTCTCCTATCGATTAAGTGGAATGGATTCTTTCGCGAAAGATTCAAGATTCAAGATTCAACAGCGCTGGGTGAACTAATATTTTATGATAAATGTGGGGGAGTCCAAACGAGTAATTATGAAATGTGAAGGGATCACGTCCCCTTCAGATTGAATGGCGGTGACTCCCATGGTTATTATCATCCCTGACTCACAGACTGAGCTGATGGGCTGAATCACACGTGCTGGGAAAATACAAACCGCCAGTTCATATGTACACAGTGTGGACTAAAGACGAATGAACAAATTACATTTTGTTCCTTGTTTCCTTTTCCCCTGCCACTCCCAGCTTGGAATTTGCCGGTGCCAATTTATAGCAATGTTTCGGTTAAATATCAACCAGGGAGGCAGAACAATCTGGTTTTGGGGGCCATATAATTCCTCACCTCGTGGTCTGTGGTCAAGTATAATTCAATCATTTTGGCCGTCTGAACAGTGTTAAAAGGCCGCTGAACAAAATGACCTGACTGACTCTTTGGAAAGTAAACACACTGCTTGTGTTCCCGAAGGAGTGAAGGTGTGTTCTGGGGGGCGGAGATACGTAGCGTGTGAGAGTGTGTCGAAAAAGAGTGGGGCGGAGAGAGAGAGAAAGAGAGGAAGGTATCTGTAGAACCAAGACATAGTGTGAACATTCTATTTTTCCATATTTTTTCCCAGATTGGCAACACTCTTCAAAAGGGCAGTTCCTCCACTTTAGCCTGAGAGATGAGCGGTATGTGACTTTGATTTTTCCTGTAGAGTTTATACCACTGTGATCTACACTGGATTATGAGGCTATGCTATATCCACTGGCTGTCAACAGTAATCAATTAGTAACGAAGGATTTCATTCCAAAGTGCATTTATGGACCACTTTCTTTGAGTATATATGTATATAAGGGGAGTGACTTTTAGACATTGAAAGGAATATTAGTGCTGTATGGTGGTAAATGCCACCTTCATTAGAGAAAAATTCTGCATTTTGGAATGATGTTTGAAAAAGTGAAGTAGTCGCACCTGTAGTAGCTTGTGATTGCTTATATGAACACATTTCAGTTGTGTTCATGTGGCTATTTGAAATCCTACAATGACAACATACATAAACCTACAATACATTCATAAATGCTTATTACAACAAGCTTCAGTTGTGAATACACTTTCTGGAATGCAATGACATCAAAACTGACTAAAGCAGGCTTCCACTTATCCCTAATGAAATAAGCCTCTATCTATGTTTATGTTGGTTTATGTCAATTGTCAACTCTTCTGTGGGTCAGTCTGGTCTGAAGCCCATGAGCTTAATTACCTTGTCATATAGAAATGAGCATTAAGGGATTCATTTTGCAGTGGATTTTACTGTTTGCTTTAAGTCCAGGATAGAGTTCAGTCTGCAGGAAACATATCTCAAATTTTAATTCAGGGGAGTACAGCGTAGAGAGTCGTGTGACCTGAGAAGTGATTGTTCATGGCATACCTGGGTTGCTCTGCGAATTCCAAAATCCTGCCCTGACCTGCCTGGTTTCTGTGTACCACAATACACACTGAAAGAGAGAGAAGTGGGACAAACACCTGAATCATACTGGCTGGAGGCAGAAAAAGACAAGCGGGTCCCAGCAAGAGTGCCAGCCGTGGAGTTACGCAGGCAGGGGTGATGGGGCTGCACTGCAAACAGCCCAAAGAGAATATCTGGGCTGTTCTGCTGGTCAGTGAGCTCTGGCTTTAAAGGCTCCAAAACTCTAGATATTAGTTCCTCAAGGCACAAATAATGTAATTGTACCATCAAACGTTTCTCATTGTATATATCCACTTATCCCAGGGGAAAGGGGCTTACCTTGTGTGTTTTAAACTGCAGCATATTACGAAAAGTCTACAGTCAGACAGAGAGTACGGTGTCAGTGGAGCTTAAACTATAACTGCTTTGTGTTCCCTAAGTAGGGGTACTGACAGACATGCCAATACCACCACAGTGATAGCATTTGAACCCTCAAATTTAAGTGTAAAATTCTAGAAATGCTACCAACTCTACAATGTTTCTAAACACATAATTCCTAAAAAAAAATGTCATACATTAATAAGAGCAGATATCGGCAAAATAACCACCATGCAGCACTGAAATATCTTATGCATGTAAATCAATCCCAAGAACTTATTCCTCTGGAAAACAAAAAAATGGAAGAAAATGGGTTTTAGTGCATTTTGAACAAAATCCTTTAATTCCAAGTTTTCCTCAATATGTCTAAGAATTCAAATTATATAATTCCAGATTTCTTACCATATTTAAGATAACTCTTGCATTGCAAAATGCTGTTATTCTTAGCATATGTACACTTGGATGTCATCCTGGTGATTAGTCAACTGAGCTGGCAAAGGACAACTGAATGTTTTTACTTTTTACTTTTTGAGTAATTGTCCTTGGTGTGCAAAATCATTTAAACACACATTCAGACTGTTGTACTGACATCCAAATAATTCACTCAATGTGTAAAAAAACTTTTTTTAGAATTCTGCCAGCGGTTCTGTAACTTTTAGTGTAATTTTAGAATTGAACTGATTTGATTACTGTCAATGAGGCAAACTGTAAATAGTAATGTAAGTACAAATGCGATTACACCAAAATCTCACAAATTATCAGGCTAACACTTAGGGCTTGCATGCCTTGTCCATGCCGCATCCTCTCAGGCTGTCGGGCTGGAGCAGCAAACACAGAGCTTTCTACTGTTCCTTTCTTTCTCTGTCTTTCTCCGGCATAAAGGCTCCCTTTCTCCCCGATGTGTATCAGGCCGACTATAAAGGAGGTTCTGATGCCAGTGTTTGCATTCCTGAGAAGTGAGACAGCAGTACTCCCTGCAGATCAGCTCCTCATAAATTACAGGCAAACCAGCTTTACACTGCATTCTGCCAATCCAAGAAACTCCTCATCTGCTCTGGATGAGATAATGGGAAGATCCCACAGGCTACAGGATCCTTACCCACCTTCTACTGTTGCCCAGGGCTTATGCAGAAATCCAGAACATCTCACCATCTGTCTGGACACAGCACTGCCTGCACCCACTAAAATATTACCTCACAGTAGAATTAGTTTATTCTTAAACCCCTAAATAAATATTGCTTTCTTGTTAGCTGGCTTCCTTACAGGTTAGATAGTTTAGCTGTGTGATGAACAGTATCACACTAACACCTGCTATATTTTGGTTGTCTGTTTATGTTTATATAAATTCAGTGATTGAACACAAAATGGCTATTTTCATACCTGAGAGTTTAAACTGCAGCATAATATAGAGAGCAGCTTGTCATTTACAAACTGATCTCTGTAGCATTTTAATGCCTCTTGCTTAATTGATTCAGTTATTTGAAGCACTTTTTTTGGCCCTTCCACTGTTTTTCCAGGGTGCAATTTTTTCCATCTTCCCTCACATTCTGTTGGATTTGAGTTTTTTAGGTTTTTTTTTGTTGATGGTGGAAGAGCAGAGACAGGAGCACGTGTTTTGTGCTCCCCCCCCCCCCCCCTCTCTCTTTCTCTCTCTCACTAACAGCACAACAAAAATAGATTGTTCCAGTGGCCAGTTCACCTATGCTTGATGCCTAAATATTGCGGTGGTCCTATCCAAGCGTCACCATAACATCCCGTTTACCCTCTCTCTTTCTCTCTCTGCGCAGGTGTGAGTGAGTGGCCGGTGTCATGTGTTGGGGACTCTGATAGCTCAGCGGCACCCCCGTGGTGTGAGGCAGCTTATGAGGAGATGTGGGAAAGGGTGGAGGGAGTCAGACACAAACTGACCCGCATCCTAAACCCAGCCAAAATGACCCCATACTTGCGTCAGTGTAAGGTCATTGACGAGCAGGATGAAGATGAGGTGTTGAACTCAACACAGCTGCCACTGCGAATCAGCAAGGCTGGTAAGAACGCATACACTCTACTGACCCACTGCTGACCTTTTACTGACCCACACCTGATTCAGAGGTTTATTTGACAGAGTGAGTGCTGGAGTGAAAGAGTGAATGAAAACATCTCAAATGGTTCTTTAAGCTTTAAATCTGTGTGTTCTCAACTTTCTCTTCTGCTCTCACCGTCCTCTTCTCGGTATGAGATTCAGGTTGTTGATTGTATGTTATCATTAGTGTGAAGCGCTCTGACTGATGTGCTGTTTTACAGGTCGATTACTAGATATTCTGAGGGGCCGTGGAGAACGAGGGCTGCAGGCTTTCATGGAGTCACTTGAGTTCTACCATCCAGAGCAATACACTCAGCTCACGGGTCGACAGGCCACACAGCGCTGCTCTATGATGCTTGGTATGTGTGTGTGTGTGTGTGTGTGTGTGTGTTTTCTAAGCAGGAGTGCAGATAGTCTCAAAAGCATTTTAGAAGTAAAATAAGTATGAAAAAGGACCATTTTTAACATTTATAAATGCTCACTTGGGTGAAAGTGCATTTTTTCAAATCAGAATCAGAAAACTTTACTTGGCCTGGAGGAAAATGCTTAAGATACGTAGACATATTCCAACATGTATTCTACAGATATACGCCAGCAACATTATGAAAAAGGTACAGTTCCACTGAGGAGTTTTCATGGCTAATGTGGGAAATTCCTCCCACAATATTATAAATGTTGAGTTTAATTTAAAAAATGTAATCATGTAATTACACACGTGTATCTCGATAGTTGGCTTTACTCGTATGCCATTACACGTGTAATTGGGCGAAGGTCATTACATTTACATGAAGTGGATTATTTTCAACAAGACTTTCCTCGTTGTAATAGGAGGTGTTATCAGCAGTATTATGAGAGCATTATTTATTATTAATTTTCTGCCCTAAAACAGAGACAACCCGGCAGCATTAGAAGCACTATACTTGGTAAAGAGTAGAAGTATGTCACCCACAACTTTATTGAGAAACAATGAAGCCCTACGACTGTATGTATCTGTCTGTGCTATGTGTGTGTGTGTGTGTGTGTGTGTGTGTGTGTGTGTGTGTGTGTGTGTGTAGATGAGGAGGGTCCGGAGGGTCTGACCCAGTTCCTGCTGGTGGAGGTGAGGAAGCTGAGGGAGCAGCTCCGTAACGCTCGGCTGTGTGAGCGCCGGCTGTCTCAGCGCTGCAGAGTGGCCGAGGATGACCGGAGCCGGGCAGAGAGAAAAACACAGGAGCTCAGACAGGACAGAGCACAGCTGGAGAGGTATACACACACACACACACACACACACACACACACACACACACACACCAGCCTAGGTCCTAAATGTTACAGGGCTCATATTGTGAAAAATGTAAGGGCTCATATTATGAAAAATCCTTTTTTTTTTAAATAAAAGAGTTGTAAAGATTGTTTGCAAGCACCCTTGAACCACACTGCAGCTCCTCACATTTCTCTTCAGCTCCAGAGGAACATCTCTGCAGTCTACTGGTGTCGTAAATACACCTTTCAATTCCCTCCTTCTCGTAGTGAGTTCAAGGCTTAATCACACAAATGCCAAATGCACTAAAAGCAATAAAACAGTGTTTCTGACCAGTAATAGACAAAACTGCCCACTTTGGTTGGAAGAGGAGCTTTGAAACCAAAGGGGATATTTGCAGACATCCAACAGCTCTTTCTTAACTCACTCTTTCCAAACTAAGTGATATGTCTGTTTTCTGCACATTTGTGGTGTAGTTAGCTAATCATGCATGTATGTTAGAATAAATTTAGCTGCTTGCAGCAGAGAAAGCCTTGGCATAATGTACAGCAGCACTTTGACAAGCACGGAACCACCTGATTTACAGCAGCTAGAACAGGTCTAGAATTGGACTTTGCACTTCCAGCTGCAAGTAAAAATGACACCTGGTCTAAACAGCAGTTCAATTTAAGGCCAGCTAGTGCAGCGACCCTTAAATTATACCCAACTAACTGAGGACCAGGCACAGGCAGCCCCAGATATCTATGTTTAATCTAGAACAGTCAAATAGTGTTTACATTTCTACATTTCCTTTAAAGATATAAGCATTGTGACGTGTGTGTGTGTGTGTGTGTGTGTGTGTGTGTGTGTGTGTTTGTGTGTGTCAGGCTGAGGCAGGACTGGGAGGCAGGTACCAGAGAGCTGGGCAGACTAAAGGAGAGGCATTTGGAGCAGGCGGTAAAATATTCCAGAGCACTGGAGGAACAGCGTAAAGCCTCCACCCGCGAGAAAGAGCTACTCACACAGGTCACGCACGCACACACAAACAAACACACACAAACACACACATACATGCACAGTAAGTGCTGCAAAACAGTAAAACTGTTGAGAAGTTAAACTTTCCTGACGCATTTTTTTTCAGGTATTGCCTCTGCTCTCTGTTGTCAGTGCTCTCTGACACCAGCAGCTCAAATACACACCTGAGCTCTGTAGCACAATGATCAAGTACTCTGTGATAGATGCACACTGCCTGGAAGAGACGTGTGATCAGGGGGCGATGGTTATGCAGTATAAATCTCAGTGTGTCAGTTTACACAGTTCACACCTGCTTCAGCTCAGACATCCGGTGACTCAGAGGAGCAGGGACAACACTAAACATGCCTGACAATGGCTGTGTTGTGCTAGACCAAAATGGGGGAGACATTAGTCAAAGAGCCCATTTCTTGGATTTTCCTTTTTGCTTTATTATTTTTCTTTTTATTGTATTTTTGTTGTATTTTCCCAGAGCAACCTCTCTTTGTCCCTTTCAACTGAACAGTTCTTTTTTTGTTCCTGAGTTAAAGTGCAGTAGGCTGAACTGGTGATGGATATGTGCCAGTGCAGTTATTTATGTACACACCAAAAATAGATTTACACACAAATACTATTGGGGTAACCACATTTTCAAATAACAAAATTTTTCATTTCATTTCAGGTACATTCAAGAAAATGTAATGCATGTGTTTGGACTCCTTTATTCTTGTGCAATCATTTTACATGAATAAATAGTTCACTACTTGTCCTTTACTACCTCTAAAGAACCTTCTGTACAGTAATGAAAAGTATTTACTAGTTTATAGAAAATGGTATAGAAACTATACATTTTAGTACTCAAACTCGTCTTTAGTTTAGACTGTTAATCAGTAAATGCCCCTGTGCTACAGGTGGAGCAGCTGAAGAGCAGACTGATGGAGGCAGAGAGAAGTGCTGATGGAGACTCCACCCCCACCGCGTCCATCAAAAGGACTAATGCAGTGTGTGTGAGGACAGAAAACACCCCTAGCGGACAAGACACACTACTGCAGCCCACAGACGCACTGAAACACCACATTACAGGGACTCAGGTGAAGGGGGGGGGGGGGGGGGGGGGGAGGGGGGGGGGGGGGGGGGGGGAGGGGGGGGGGGGGGGGGGGGGGGGG
>JBBIGA010027688.1:0-14094 GCA_037576975.1 Alestes dentex | reverse complement strand
TATATACACACATACATGTATATGTATATATATATATATATATATATATATATATATATACATCATATATATAAAAATTATATACATTTTACATAAATTATATACAACTTTTTGTGTTTTTTTGTAATATCAGACTGAACATCTCAGATGCTCCTCACTGATAAAATAAACAAACAATCGGATCTAACAAATGCATATCATTTTGGTTAGAAAAATGCAGGCAAACCAAAAGTCCCCCTGGTCCTTACGTACTGTAATATATAACAGTACATGCACAATTCAATATCTGGCTCATATTTGAGCAGCCTTAGAGCAAGTACCTGAACGGTGAGCGCTCGGCTCTCAATCTCTTCAGTGCAACGCTGGACAATAAAGGGAACGTTGTGCGGCGGCTCTCTGGGCAGTTGCGAGAACTCCACTCCAAACAGAATCCCCCGTCTATGCTCACACTCTGTCTGGCAAAGATCCAGGCACTTCCGGTGCACAGCAAGGCCACACTGCGGAGAGGAAAGACAGGTGTGTCCGACACAATTGGGCTAGCATGTCAAAAAAACCCACTGCCAAATAAGCAAAAATGAAGTGTTTTCTTTACATAACAAATGAACGCAAGAACTTCGCTTTCTTCGCTTAGCAAAGATATCCAGTGTATACAAAGAAGTGTTGTACCAGTCATGCCATACCAAACAGCCAAATAACCAGTGCTTTTTTGGTCCAATTTTCATGAGCTATTTTTAAATCTGACATCTAAATTAATTCATGAAATGTGCTAACACATCTCCAGGGTTTTTTTATTAGCCAGGAAAAGAAGGAAAATAAAATTACTTGACCTTAACAAAAAAAAAAACATGAATCAAATTAACATGAATCAAATAGAGGGCCACACTGAAAGTAATAGACAATATGACCTTTTAATACATGTGTAACACCAACAATTTAAATACAACATGAGTTAATTTAGGCTCATATCATTTACATCAAAAAATTACAACACAAATGGGTCAAAATCAAAATATTAAATTGGCCCAATGCTGATTGCAAGTTTGGGTCAGAAATCTGCAGATTCTGATCTTGGCCCATTCTGATCATGCATCACTAATAAAAGGTTTTGTTAACAGAGGCTTTTAGAATATATAATCATCAAGTCATGCATGGTATTACACGTCTGCATACTGTAAGCCTAATGGGCTCTATGTTGCCTCTTATCTTCTCTTACCTCCTCGCACTCAATGCCATTGACCAGAATGAAGTTTTCGCATTGTTTGCATTTGGACATTTTGCTCTTCATTTTCCTGAGCCGGTGAGTGAGGGCTGCGCGGGACGTGGTGCGCACCTTGGGGCAGCTGCCGTTGCTGTCGTTTAAAGGATCTGCACACTCTAGGTGGAGGAAAACAGGAATAGTCACCATCCAGATCCTATAGCACAGTCCAGGGGTGTCAAGCTCCGGTCCTGGAGGGCCACAGTTTGATGGTTCTCCTCCTCAAACACATTCACTAAACCTGACAACTAAATGGCGAGGTGAACCAGGTGCTTCTGAGCAGGGAAATCACCAAAACCTGCTGGACCACGGCCCTCCAGGACTGGAGTTCCACACCCCTGCCATAGTCCTACAGTGAAATCTGTGGGTGGTGGGCCGTCTTCTCTCACCTGCTTCAGTGTTAATGTCTCTCTCATCCAGGTCATCAGAGGACATTGTTCCAGTTGAAGGGGCTTTGGGCAGCTTACGATTCAAATGGGCTTTAGGAAAGAGTATAAAAAACAGTCCAAATCAAGCAAATTTCACTATGTTAATACACAGAATGGGAGAGGTTGGAAAGAATGGATAGATTACCTGGACTGGAAAGAGATTCAAGGCTTCCTCCCATACTTTCACTGTCACTGTAGCCGATGCGCCCTGTTCATCAACAGTTGACATCAATATGTAACATTCTTTATATTTCAAAGCAAAAAACAAAAAGTGATAACAGCAGAAAGCAGGACATACTTCCATCACTAATGGTGCTGCCACGTCTTGTGTCGTCTAGTAGGGGAAACGAGTCTTGGGGAGACGTCAAGGGGTTGCTTGTTTTACGCCGCCCCATAGGAGGAGTCCTGCAGAAACCAAAGCAAGTAGCAGCTACTTTTTTAGAAAAGTATCATGAAGATAAACATGAAGAGAAGGTTGAAGAAGATAAACATGAAGAGGGTTCTACAAAAACAGTAAAATGTCCACGGTCCAATTTCTCTATAACTTAAACATAACTTTGTGTTGTTATGTTTGAGTTAGTATATAACTTAAACATAACAACATGTTGTTAGTATATAATAAATCTTAGGATGTGACTGTAATTAAGGTTGCTAATTACAATTAGGAATTATAGTGGAATCATGTCAGCACTTCAGCAGATATTTGCTTAATAAGCAAATTACCGGCCTCCAACAGATGTTCACATATGACAAATATTTTAATTGAATATGTGATGATGTATTTACTGCCCTCCAGAAGAGCAGAAGGTGATGCCGAAAACTTTGCTTGAAAATATTAACTTCAACCAAATAAGTTTCCTCACCTCTTGGACGGTGGAATGAACTCTTGGAAGGTGAAATTCTGGAGCGGCTGCTCACGTCGGCTCGTTTTGAACACGTAGTGCAGGTAGGGTTCGCCAGGCTCGCATGGTCTGCAGGTCAGCTCCAGGTTGTGGTACGCCAAAGGAACCGCCTCCATCTGCTGCCTCTGATAGTAGAACATGTTGATGGTCACCTAGGTGTAGAAACATAGGCTTGTGTTAAAGTAATGTCTCAATACTCATGTTCCCTACATGAATTAAATGGGATAAACAGAGTGCCAAGTACACAATACATCCAAAGGTGTATAGACACCTGCTCATCCACCTGCTCATATAGAGCTTTATACCAACCAGCTGACGCCTGGCACCGGGCATAGTGACCTTAGGCTCACGTGCAGCGGCTTCAGAGCGATTGGCAGTGCTTTCCTGTGGAGATTATCCAAGCTGTGTGTGTGCAAGGGAACACTTGGGTCAGCAATGGAAGCAAAGTGGCTAAATTCATGAATCATTTGAAGCCCATCAGTACTGCTTTGTCTAGTCGTTCTATCTGGATAGTGCCATGTGCCTTTACTGTATATTTTGCGCTTATTTCAAACTGCTGCTGTCTTGTGTGATGTTGTTGCATGTTGCACTGTGGGCCTGAGGAACAACATTATAGGGAGGAAAAACAATGAGACCACTTGACTTTATTTGACTAATTCTGAATATTTGGACATCTAATGTACCAGGAAAAACAGAAATGTATGAAGTACTTGGTTCTATGAGTTGGGATGTTGCATAAGGTGTGGTGGACCAAAGTTTTGTGGCTTGGTTAGTCCAGTGGTAGAAGATCAGGACGGCGACTGAGCTTTAAATCCAACTTGAGCAAGGCAACCTCAAAAAGTCTTTGCAAGACTACACAATATATTACAGTTGATATTACAGTTGATGCAGTTTATGAATTGCATTTTATTATCACACTTTATCACCATGATTTGACATGCTTTTGGTGATATATGGGCTATTAACTGACTTCCTTCTCAGTTTGCTGTGAACAGGGTTACTTTGAGGTATTTCACAAGAGGCCACAACCAAACAGAGGAGCAAACAGAGGAGGCTGCCTGCAGAGATTACTATGTATTGACCACTCAATAAACAGTGTGTTTCTCTGATCATGGAAAAATAATTTAAAAGGCTCAGAAGCTTATAGTTTTGCTCCCACCTCTTTCAGGACATTGTCTCCTTGGCAGATCAGTTTACGGGTATGCACAATGATCCTTTCCTTCGCTTTTTCCAGCTCCTCCTGGTGAGCCTGGGCATCGCACACACACTGCTTGTACAATGTCTGAGCCTCAGTAACCTACGAGACAGTGAAACCATTAATAATTTGTTAGTAACAAAGACTGTGCTTTAGCTCCTTCAATGCAAATAACAGACTGGTATCTCTCAGTTGTAGGAGTCCCACCATACTTTAATTGTCCTTTTTTTGCACTTTATTGTTATCCTTGCTCGAATGCACCCGAGTCACACTTATCTATTTATGAAGCCCACAAGGGTTGAATCAGGTGCTTTGGGGTGCTGAAGACATAACACTGCTTAGGACTGTGGTAAGGCTGCCCTTCCCAGGTCTTCTATTCAGTCAAAGTGTCTGTGGTTGACTAAGATTCAGTCCGTTGATTTTTTGTCTGTGAATTAAAAATGCTTTCTTTTCTTTTCTGAGCTAACACTCATGGTGCAAGTTTCAAATTAATCTTTGTATAGTCCATTATTTATTGGTCTTTTTTTCAGGGGGAGGGGTGATGACTTTTTTCAGACCTTTTGGTCTCAACTGAGGCACAGCTCTAGGCTGTGGACTAGGGCATTAACACAGAAGTCGACTAGTCGACTAGTTGACTTCAGAGGCACGAGTCGATGCCCCTGAGAGAAGTCGATTAGTCGTGTGTTTTTTTCCTCTCTCTCTGCCCTCGCTTGTGTACGCAATGCAATCTCTGCCTCTGATTGGCTTACGCTGACACGCGTTCCTTGGTTTAACCAATTATTATATTCCGTTCATAAAAGGGGCGGTACCGTTGGCGAGAGGGGAATCGAAACACGAGACCACAACAAGACCAGAGACATGCAGCACAGAAGACAGACACACATCACATGTGTGGAGATGCTTCACTCTAGGCACACAAACAGCACGGGGACCTGCACAACCTGCAAGTCGGTGTTAAAGTACAGTAACAGTACCGGCTTTCTGCACGGCGTCTGAAACGGCTAACGCTAGCACTGCAGGGTGTTGTCCTGCCGAGGCTTAAACTGTTCCCACTCCCAGTTGTACACTTAAATTTATCAGAAAAATCACGGTGTTAGTCCTTGTTTTGTTTAGTTTAAGTGTCTTGTTGACTGTTAATGTTACAGAGAACTTTAATAAAAGTTGCTCAATGTTGGACGCCTATGTTCCTCCCTGCGTGTGTGATGACATCATCAAACGACTAGTCGACTCGACTTCGACTTTGCGGACCGACTAGTCGACTTGAAAAAATCTGGAGTCGTTAATGCCCTACTGTGGACTATAATAGGCTGCTGTAATAGTTAATTGCATGTGTTATGGATTTTATTAGACTCATTACTGAGATTCTCTGTCCTCTAAGCACTGGAAGAGCAGCACAGATGCTTGCCTTAGTCTGAGCATCATCTCGAGACTTCCTCCTCTTGTCCAGGGTCTTTGAGCCATCGTCCATTCCTTTAGCGGTCATGGCTTTGGCCTTCTCCAGCTCTTCACAGCGCTGTATGTACTGCTGCCGAGCTCGCTTCAGCGCCGCAGCGGCATCATTCTGTAGCACACAATCACACACTCTCACATTAACAAGAGGATGATGTGACAAAACCTGAGTTACATTTAGTCATTTACTGTATATAATATGTTACAGTAACACACACATGCACACACGTATAGACTCACAGCATACTGACCATTTTCCTCTGCTCCCTCGTCCATTGCTCCTTGAACTCCCGACGCCACTTGTCAATCTCATTACGCTTGGCTGACAAAGCCTTAGGTAAGCACAGCAGTGAATGGAAAATCAGTGCAAAGTAATGAACAAATCACTCATTTGATCACTCAGTCCATTTAACTGCACAAGTTTCTTGGCACTTTAGCCTAATTCTTATCACCCCAAAAATTCTTGTGTCCGCAAATGGGACTGTCATTACTGACTATTTTTTTTTGCCTTTTTTAAAGTAAGCGTCTTTTAACAATTGAATCTTTATTCATGATTTCTTCATAAACTATAAAAAGAACCAAACATCAAAATATTTTGTAGCACAAGTCGATCTCAGTAAAATCTCAGTGACTCTTCTTGCGCAAAAATAACACGAAATAAGATACAATAAGAAAATAAGATGTGGTAAAAAGGTAAAATTGCTGTTCTAACTAAAATAGTTGTTCTAATAAACATTTAAGGACATTTTTAAGTACTTCTATTGGTCTTTTCATCACGAAGGTTTCACACTCTCTAAAAAGCAGCTGTGTTCAAATAATAAACATTTATTATTCATTATTCCTTGTTTGTATATGCAAAAAAGAGACATAATATTTTAGTCATTTTTCATTTTTTTCAAGCTGGTCCCCAGTATTTGTCATATTTGTGAGAATAACCCACAGTTTGAACTGGCGAGCCGTTGTCATCTAAATGCATGCTGTTGCTGTACTCAGATCTGACTGTTGTATCTCTACTACAACACTATGATCTGATAGAGTACCTGGTAACAGCGTTGCTGGAGCAGCTCAGTCGTCTGTTTGGCTGCGGTGCTTGTTTTAATGTCCTGCTCCAGGGCCATGGTGTAGATATACTGCAGCGGCATCAGGTCCTGCACACAAACACATCATTCTTTAAATGTATAATAAGCTGTATGTGCTGTATATATGTGCATGTTTTATGTATGTAATTTATTGCATGCTTCTGCTCTTCAATTATGTATGCACATGAATTATACACACACCTGTTGAGCAACACAGCCCTTCGTTGTGTCCGCTATTTTCATAATGTTCTTGGCAAACTCTTGCTCTACAAAGAAACAAAGATCAGATGAAGAGTGATTTGGGAGTATCTATTATGTACACATCATTTGATATTCTGTCATTTTGACAAAGGTGGAAATATGTCATGCCCAGTTCAATCTCTAAAACATCACACGATTTTCAAAGACTTTGTTTACTGGTGTGTTTCTGTCTTGTGCAAAACAAGGACATCTAGCACAAAATATGAGTGACTAAAAATAGTGTATTGCTGTTGTATGACTATTGACAAGCTCTAAGTGTTCCTCCCCAAATATCAATATTACATTACTAAATTCCTCAGTTACATAAATGAATTGAACCAGAACCCATTACGGATAATAGACCATATTGCTGCACCGGAAAAAAACAATATTGAATCTCTAGCACAGCAAAGTGACTAGCTGGCACCAGCCTCGTGCTGTGACCCTGCATCCCTTTTCGCTCTAAAATGATCTACTCACTCAGTAAACATCCACCAGAATACACAGTGCAAACGTATTAAAACAAACTTTAGAATGAGCAAATTAAGTTACTTTAAAAGTGTCAACCCACGCATTCAACTGCACAACTTGTACAATCTCTGTAGTAAAGCACTGCCAAATCAACAGGGCGCTCTGGAACAGCCGCACCATGGCAAGTGTTAGACATCAATTGGATCTATATCCAATACATTTGAGATGAACTGGACTGGCGTTTGTGATTCAGGACTAATAGTCCAACATCAGTATCTGACCTCATTAAAGCTCTAGTGGTGGAATGCAAGCTAACCCTCACAGCAATGCTGCAACACCTATCGTGAAGTCCTCCCAGAAGAGTAGAGACTGTATTATGTGGAAGGGCGTCAACAAACTTTTGGAAACACTGTGTATATGTTGCCAGGCTAATCTTGTGCCCTCTTTTTCCATCAGTCTTTCAGTCTTCCTGACATGGCCTTGTAATCTGGACTATAATCTCCATCCCACTGTAGTAGATACAAGGCTGACTGCACTCACTGGCACACAGTCACTTTCAAATTTTCACATCAACATAAATCACTACTGTAATATAGTAATGATGTAATTTTTGATGAAGTGGATCATTCACATCTAAATGCAGGCGATCAAGTATTGCTACTGCAGTACACGATATACTACAGTATGAATTTTTATAACTTCTGATAAGTTGGAATGGACGAAAAAGAACCAGCCACAAAAAAGCCACATTAATATAAAACACTACTAAAACTAAACATTCTGTTGGTCAAAACTGATGATATCCATGTACTCAGAAAAGCATACTGTGTTGTCACTTATCATAAGATTCACTTTTTACCCTTATGCAATATCAATACTTTGCCACTAGATGGTATTGTGAATGACACACATCAGCCTAAAGTTGTAGATTCTTTTAAACTGAGTTACTGTCGGTAAGCAGAACTAACTAAAGAAATGACGTCAACGACTTAAATTTATACACCAGCACTTTCAAGACAGGTCTTGTTTTTCTTTCATCTTGTTCCTCAAAATAAAAACCGATTGGATGCATATTGATTGCGTTGTTGCCTGTGTGATATAATTTAAAAAAAATCTTTATTCTCTCGAGTTGGCTTTGACATTGTTGTAAAATCCCAGTGATCAAAATGCAATTTAATATGAAGCCATTATTAACGGGGAAATACTCAGTGGTTGGAAAAAGCCAGAAAAAGAAATGACAGCACTGTTCAGTGTTTCTCAGGACATCCGGTAATAATAAGATTCTAGATGAACCACTTTATTAAATCCATAAATCCCCAATGAAGTAAAAGTAAAAACCAGGTGGTTTACACTCACCCAGACTGATTCTCTTGTCCATCCATGTGAGCAGGTCCTTGGCATAGCGGCACCACAGTTTGGCGTACTGCAGGGCCAGCTCCACGCCACCCTCACTCCGACACAGGGCCAGGTCAGCGTCTTGGGCTGAGAGTGAATACATGAGCATCACTGGAACCTTTGCGTTACACCCAACTCACCCTAGCCGACACAGACGCAGGCCTGACACACAGCAAAGACTCGTACAGCCTATTGACCTGTACAAAGAGCTTATAATGACCGACCAGTCCTATAAACAGGGATAACTAGCACTAAACACTAAGCAAAAAAAAAAAAACCCTTTCCACTGTATGATCCATTATGGAACAAGTGCAGCACAAGTCTTTAGTCCATGTTGGCTTTTTATTTCAAGTGTCATCAAAGCTTGTGCAGTCCAAATGACACAGCTGCCACATAACTAAAGAGACCAAAGTAAACCATTCCCTGAGTTTGAAATCCACATCCACTGTATCAGAAAGTCCTAAGCCATGAACAATGTCTATGGGGCTTTTGCAGAATGAGGCTGACCAGGAGATCCCACACAGGCTATGACCACACCTTCTGCCCCACCCTAACCCCTCCTACTCCATCCAGGCAAACCCACATGCTAATCACGGCTTACTGCACACAGGGATGCCACTACAGTTACACTTTCAGAGAGCACTGTTCCTATAGGGTGATCGTGACTCCTCATAACTGTACCACATTCTCATGCAGTGATTTTCAACTGCACCTGGTCTTGACTCCAGGCCTTTTTTCTGTACTTAAAATAATGGGTTCAACAACCCCATCCCCTGGGTACGGGATGGCAGTGTATCATCAAAATATATTTAAGGTACATAATAGGACCATTAAGGAATATTCTGGAAAATAAGTCAGTTTTACTCAATTTCCCACCAACTGCCCAGATGTAGCTAACCAGTCAAGGCATGTTTGGAATCCAGACTTTATTTTTTTTTATTTCTTCAATCTGATGCTGCAGGGCTAATGTTGCTAAAAGCACTACAATTATACAACAGGACCCTAAATCTTTTTGGAAAACACGTTCTGTGAGAAATCTGGTCGACTACTGACTTGGACTCCAAGCGTGTCTGGGTTGATTGACTGTTTTGGGGTGTGTGAAAAATTGTTTAAAATTGATTTTTGCCCAACAATTCCTTTAGGGATGCGAGAAAGGCACATTTATAGTGTTTGTACCTTGGAAGATTAAAATACACCTGAACAATATCTGTTGGGTATCAGATATCAGAAGGGAAAATTGAATTGATATACGTCTCAACCAGTACTGAAGCTTTCAATATCAATGAAGAAAAAAGTTAGATATCGAGGCAATTCCCTTTTTACTGACAGTGTATTTTGTACGTGTCCTCATCAGCTCCTGCAGACCTCGGAACTATCAGATTTCTCTCTCTCACTTCTCTCTCTATAAATTCATTTCGGATGCTCTGTCTTGACCTGTTCCTCTCACTCTTCTTCTCCATTTCTATTCTCTGTAACCCACCCACAGTGTTTCACCCACTACCCTTATCAGGCTGCTCATCATTCTTTCTCTTTTTGTTCCTTAGAACTTGCACTTCTAAAAAAGACTTTTTTTTGGTTTCAGTAATGGAAAAAAAAACAATTACTTGAGCTATTGAATCGGGTACATGGGCCTCGAGTTGAAACACAAGCTATTAGCTATTGAAAAACAGCACATTTCTTGTCCTCCATCCATCCCCTGACCCACCTGTCTTGGGATTGGGGTAGATCTCTGTGTGTATGGGGGGAGGGCTAATCCACAAGGGTTCAGGCTGTAGTGTAGCAAGCTTTTGATTTTGCTAAGGTTTACATGCTAATTCAGCCATGTTTCCTCTTTCTAGGGCATTAACGGTGAGTGGGGCTTGGTAACCCCCAACTAATTTCTCTCTCAACCATGATCTGTCTCACTGTCATTCACAATCTCTCTTCATCTGTCTCTATATCTTGATTACAACATAATACGATATTCTGATTATTGGACCATTTCCGGTAGCTCCTGTTTTGACAATACTTCTCAGATGGTTTGGGTGCGCACAATATATGGAGCAGCAAGCACAATAAACCATGCCCAGTGGTAGCTAGAGTGGTGGCTAGAGAAAGAGAAGTGAAGCTGTGTTCTCTGGAGTGTTCAGGTCAATAATGCTCTCGCGGTTGAACGCAATCAAAACCTCAAAGCAACATTTCAACACGTTCTCTTGCGAAGATCTCTCATTTACTTGTTCCCATGGAAATCATTGTCAGTGATTTAAACTAATCATCTGGGTGCATCATTTCAGAGTAAAGTGGGACGGGACAAGGCAGGGCTTATGCTATAGACACACCCACTGCTTTTTTCCTGTTGAGATCAGATTTCTGTGGCTTATTTGGTTAGAAGGCTTGCATGCCCAAACTAATTTAAATCAGAACTATCCAGACAATTGAATCAAATCCTGACCTCAGTCATGAAAATCTGAAAATATGTGTATTCTCACATTACTATTATGAAGTTATTAATCTTACGACTTCTTTAGCAACAGCTAGAAAATGACTTAGCAATGACTCTGAAAGTAATCTCTATGTTATGCAGCTGAAAGAAATGGTCCAAATTTAGGCTCTAGCAGTTTAACCAGCAATAGAGGAAGGTACATTGTGAAGAAAATGAAGCCTAAGACTTGAGTTTAAGGGGTTAAATCCACTAAGGGCCCACGGAGAAGCACGGTTTATCTGTTAAAAGCTTATACAAAGGTCTTCTTCATCCCCACCATTTGGTGTATTACAGGTCAGACCGCACACAGTGGGGGTTGGAGGGCTGGGGGGTCTGCATGGTCCAACAGATTAGAAAGCCACCATAAGACTAAAGTCTGCTCGCTGTCATTTCGGAGAGCTGAAGGTGATGTTTACCGTGTGAGCAAGTCCAGGAACAGGTCAGAGGGCCGTGTTATTTAAACACTGTGCGTGGCATGTGGCAGAGTAATCCCTAATCTCTGCTGGCACGCCACACTTTCAGGGCAAGCGGCTGTACCTCAGGTTCACGCACTATAATCAACAGCATGACGTCGTATTCTCTTCCCTTTCAATTCCTTTTATCTGTCTTCGTCATTCTCTGTCAGCTGTAGTTCATTCACTCCTGGCACTGCGGTTTACTGTGTTGTTGGTCCATTTTGACAGTAATTCCTACATTTCTAGTATCATACCATCACTCCTCTGAGAGGAAGCTCAGAAAGAGAGCAGCTGCCTGTGGGTTTAATCTCCCCTCTCCACCCTCATCCTGCCTTAATCCCGTCAGCTCGGGGCAATTAGCCCATGTGGCTAATTACACGTAAACAGAAATGGTTGAAAAGGGTAACAGATTAAAGTGCTGCGGCAAGACGGACCACTTCAAGCTCAATTATGTACTTCTCACTCTCTACTGTCCCTGTCCAGGCGGGAACGAGATGAACGAAAGCAGTAAACTAGTGAAACTCCATACGAAAATGGCATTTAATGGATTGAAAAGTGCTTGTTGACCAAGTTAGAAACAAGTTAGTGCTCTAATGTAGGCTAATGGTTAAAGTATATCATAGATTGTGTAGTCCTGGGTAAACTTTGATTTTATTTACTTACTTATTTATTTATTTATTTATTTATATTTTGCTGTGCAATATTCTGTAGCATTATATCCCTTAACCTCATAAATTGATCAGATGATTTTATACCACAGTGTTCTTTAACTACAGTACCCAGCATGCATCACACACAAATACATAATGCAACCACTGGGTACCCCTCTAGTTTCAAACAATCATGGCTAGCCTTGGCTAGTAAATCTTGCCAATAAAAGCAGCTCCAAATGGTAATTTCATAGGAAATGGTAAACATATTCTTTACTTAAAGCAAGCTGATTTAAAGAGTTTTTATTCCAAGTCATTTTGGAGCCTTTGTCTTGCTGTATTCGTCACAAAACATTCATGCATTATAGAGAGCAGTTTATGTGTTAAAATAACACACGGTTTTCTCTGGACAGTGACAAAGTGAACACAGTGATTCTGTCTTTGATCCTAAAACGGACAACAGAATTTCAACCTAAATAAAAAGCCAAAAGGTAAAATAAGCTTCAAATGATGATGTTAGCAATTTGATGCTACTTCACCAGCTAATGAAAAAACAAAAATCACAAAAAACTCAGCAATTTAACGTTTTTTACTTTAGCCTTTACTTTATTTTACTGTAGGATGCGACTTGGCCTGTCTAATTAGGTTTTTACTTTGGCCAGAGTGTCCTTTTAAGTGATTGTAAATACATATGAGGCATTTGTGTAATACAGCACAAGTAGCAACATGAGTGGTTCAATAAAGACATTAGGGGGCTTACTCAACATGGGCTCCCCTGATACAACAAATTCTAGTGCTCTGGCCCGGGCCAGGACAGACAGCTGCAGAAAGAGCAGCAGGACGAGTCAGAATGCTGATCTGAGGCCCTATTAAACGAAATGTGGGCCTCTGACTTTTTGGACACGTCAGCGTCAATAATGAGTCACTACTAGTGCAAGACACACCGACTACTGCTACCAGCAAACACATTCATAACACCCACTCTTTTCCTTTCTCTGTCTCATGCTCCTCCACTTTGTCTCTTTCTCTGTCTCTCCCTTTCTGTCTCTCTCTCTCTCTCACACACACACACACACACACATACATACACAACAAATGTTCATGAACTGTGTGATTCTACCTGACACAGCACCCTCCTTTTCCTCTCCTGAAGCCTCTCCATCTTGGCATGCCACCGTATTATCCACATCTTCATTCTACAAAAGAGCCACACAGGTTTTCATAACTTAGAGAAGCACTAAGAGCCAGATAGAGGCATGTAAAAAACATTTTTAAAAAAATTCTCAAAAACTATTATACTTAAAATTAACCATCATTTGAGTATTTTCATTATTGCAATTCGAAATATATCCAGTGGTACAGTATAACATTACTGTAGTACATTCAATAAATCCAATACATCAAATATAGTTAGCCAATTCGAAGGGTGCAATATTTGAATTCATATATTTGTCACCATCAGAATTTTAGTCTGTTTGTTCGGTGGTGTACAAAAACACCAACTAACAAACGGGTTTGAAGTTGTGAGCCTCCCAGTTTTGTCACCCTCACTTGTTACTACACTTACTTAAATAACTGGTTGAATCTGTGCCCTCACACAGTCACAGTCTTTGCTGACTCATACATTTTTACTCCGTTAAACTTTTTTCTTGTGATATAATAATTAAATACAAGTATGATTTCAGGCATCTCTGCTCTTTTAGCTTCAATGGCGCTGAAAGATTCTGTGGTCTGTGGCCATTTAAATTAAACCAGACATACTTTTTTTCATACAGTAACAGTGAATGCGCTTTTCAAAGCCCTATATTAATGCCAGTGTGTTGTAGACAAAAAAAGACAAATACTAAATATAGCATCGAATACCAACATAACAAATGAGTATTCAAATGATTTGGGTCAGGCCTAGAAAACCATGAGCATGAATTTCAGAATGCTTTCTCACTGTCAAATCATCCAGTGTGGTATCAGCTGTTTCTGAGAGGGACTGTGTGTCAGGGTCTGCTAGCAGCTCATCTACAGACCTGAGGGAGCCATTCAGTCACACGCACACACACACACACACACACACACACACACACACACACACACACACACACACACACACACACACACAC
>JBBIGA010027677.1:0-14094 GCA_037576975.1 Alestes dentex | reverse complement strand
CCAGCTTCTGGGGATCCATGGCCACACCCTGGGGGGAGATGACAAACCCGAGGAATGTGGTGGTGTGCTGGTGGAACACACATTTCTCCAGCTTACAGTACAACTGATGGGCCAGCAGCTTCTGTAGAACCGCTCGGACATGCTGGATGTGTTCTTCCTCGGTGCAGGAGTAGATGAGGATATCATCCAGGTAGGCAAAGCACCACCAGCCCAGCATGTTCCGGAGAACGTCATTAATGAGGTTCTGGAAGGCGGCCGGACTATTGCTCAATCCAATAGGCATTACCAACGTCTCGTAGTGGCCGGTGGGGGTTATGAAGGCTGTTTTCCACTCATCACCCTCTCTGATGTGGACCAGGTTGTATGCGCTTCGGAGGTCCAGTTTGGTGTAAATGAGGGCACCAGAGAGGGCGTCCAGTGCATCGTTGATGAGGGCAAGAGGATGCCGTTTTTTTATCGAGGAGATCAGGGGTTCATGGAGTTTGAGCCAGGGGTGTCCCAGGATGACAGGGGGACCGGACAGATTGGTGATGAGGAATCGGATCTGTTCGTGGTGATCTTGGATGGAGAGATGGATTAGAGGAGTGCAAGTGGTGATGGGGCTGTTGGATAGGGGCCGACCGTCGATGGCGGTGATGGAGACAGGCGGAGATAACACCTCTGACTGGGTTCCCAACTGGGCAGCAAAAGCCTGATCGATAAAATTCCCTGCCGCCCCCGAGTCAACAAAGGCAGAGGTCACAATCCGTTGGTGGCCCAGCTGGAGACCTACCTGTAAGGTGAGGCGTGAAACAGTCGGAAGGCAGGAGGTGGCAACCTGCAAGTCATGTTGTGGGCGTCAGAGGTGGGTGGTGGGGCGGCGCGAGCCGTGGTGGCAGTGTGAGGAATGGCTTCGTAGGTGCGGCTGCGCGAGATGGTGAAGGAAGACAGCCTCTGGTCGAGGCAAAGCGCCAGCTCAATCAGACCTTCCAGGGTGGAGGGAAGCTCCCAGCTGGCCAGCTCATTCTTCATCCAGCAAGAGAGATCCTCGTAGTACGCTGGGCAAAGTGCGGCGTCGCTCCATGCGGTTTGAACCACGAGGGTGCAGAAGTCAGCGGTGTACTTGCTGACGCTCCTGTCTCCCTGGCGGAGGTGATACAGACGGGAATCCACCACCAACTCACTCTCGGGATCTTGAAACGCAGCCTTGAGGTGCTGGGTGAACGTGTCGTACAAGTGTGCCACAGCGCCGACGGCTATCACGACCACGGCCCACTCAGCTGCCTGCCCAGCACGGAGAGAGGTGAGGAGAGCAATCCGGCTTTGATCGGTTGGATAGCGGCTGGGCTGAAACTCAAAAAGAAGAGAAAGGTGAATCAGAAAAACCTTGCACTTTCCACTTACCCTGTCCCATTTGTCGGGCAGAGCAATCTTGGGGAGATTAGAGGGTTGGAGGGGAGCGGGAGCGGGTTGGACTGCCGGCTGGGGCGCCGGCTCAGCAGGACGCTCCATGCGAGACTGTCGCAAGAGAGGTTGGTTGGATGAAGTACGCACGGTACCGCTAGGATTTGGACTGGCGTTCGGCATAAGAGTGAACCCTAATATCTAGGTGTCGGATATCACCTATTTCCCTGTTTATTTACCCTATGCATGCGTTACCTCCGATGACCCGTGACGTCACGCGACCCGGTGTGTGTGACAAACACTACAAAATGTTTTATCTTAGTATGCATTACAGTCAAAATAGTCTCTGTATTTTTTCTGACCTTATGTGATTTCTCTATATATGTTATATGACCGCAGGTGAATGAGGCCTACAAGCCATAAATAGGAAATGGAAGTTCAAAACCTGTAATGTTCATATCAATTTGTAGTAATATATATATGTAATATATATATCCCCGTGCACGGCTCGACGTGACACTCACCTCTGTGACAGTTACATCCTGTAGACTCTACAGTTTAATTATTAATTATTAACTAAACCTGTACTTCAGAGGGGTTGGAACATTTCATATTTATGCAGTGGATGGACATAAAGAATGCGTTCATGCAGAGTATTGTGTGAACTGATGTTTAGAGTTGCAGCTTGATTTAATTTGAAACACAGGGTTTCTGTGGAGCCTTAAAAAGTCTAACATTAAAAGACATTGATATTTTACATACTAGGTCTTTATAATTTAGATCGCACAGTGTACATTGTGGTGGCACAGTGTACATTGATTTCCTGTTGTTCTTTCTTTCAGCAGCCCAGGTGTATGACACTGCAATAAAACTACAAACGAGACCAAGCTGGAACTGAGAGCTGATATAAACTTTACAACCCACCCAGGATTTATTGGTCTACACAAAGCAGGAAAGTTAGAAGTCATCCAGCGTTTCGGTTTTCTAAGGTACTTTTATATGACTTTACAGTAGACTGTAAATGGGTTAGCAAGTTTAATGTGTCCTGGCATGAGAATGAAGCATTTAATGGCTGGCTAAAACCAGTTAAAACAGTAAATATGAAGCCCACTGCATGCTGTCTAAGAATATGCTAAAGCTGTGCTTGCTTGGTTTAAATGCACTGAAGTCACATGGCAAAAATCAGAGAAGCATACAACAGCAGAAAACTCTGCCCTTACCCAGCAGTGTAAAGTTATTCCGAGACTCACCTTTACACAGCTGTGACAACAGACAGTGGCAGTGTTTTTAAGACAAGATAAAACTTTATTAGTCCCACAAGTGGGACGAGTTTAGATTAAAAGCAGAGGTGCTCTGTGTTCATCCCTTTTCTCTCTCATACAGGGTTTGGTAAATGTGAATATGTTCATTTATGTTGTAAGAAATTCCAGGACTTTGAAATTTAATGAAATTTATTGGTCTTAAAAAGATCTTAAAAACAGTGTGTTGAAACATGGATAAACCCTGGAAACTGCAATGAAAGTGGTTTGAAGCAGAAGATCACAGCAGCCGATTTATAGGGTTTTTACATGTTGGAGGTGCCTAAATAATATTTGCTACAACATGGATTGGTAGCCCCATTTACATGGACACATTTTTTAACTTTTAATCTGATTAAATACAAAAACCATTTAAAAATGTCTCATGTAAATTGTTCAAGTAATTGGCTTTGACTGAATCTGATTAAAAGAGGTGGTTTAGACCTTTCTTTTAATCTGGTCGATTGAGGAAACTACTCATGTAAACAGGCAAAACAATTATTGGAACACTTTCCTTGTTCCTGCGCATGTGTATGAGCTCACGGCAGGTAGCTACAAGCTAGTAGCCAAGTAGAGTTTACCCCAAGCTGAGTGAGTTTACCTCAAACAAAAACGGGTCAGTTTTATTGGATAAGTATAAACAGTTCAATATTGGGGAGAGGTTGGATGGGTGTAAAATCCAAAACAGAAACATCAGAATTGTCCAGAATCACCACAAGCAGTTAGCATGGCACGATCTGAAGTAGCCTGTGTCCTGCTTCACGGTAGCATTTCTCAGTGTTAGAACCGGACTGTATAAACTGGCTCTCTGCAACTCTAAAGATCTGTCTACATATCTAGGCTCTTCTCATTTAAATAAAATGTATTTTTTTTGCCGATTATACATATTATTAGGCTATTTGTCATCATTATCAGTGTTATAAACTATAAACTTAAAGGGAGCATTTTTGGCAAAGCAGCACACCAGAGCGTGAGACGCGAGTGAAGAACACCCCCACATTCAAATGCTTCTGACAGGCAATGGAGGCAGGATAAACAAGGAGAAAGGAAGTCTCAGAGGTTCAGACAGAGCAGTTTCCATGTCTCTCTGTATAAGGTTTAGATGACAATAAAATTCACTATGACTTTGACTTTGACTAAAACCAGAGTACCACAAAGAAAGACCTCATCCCCTGAAGACAGTTCAAAACTTGCACATGGTTTTTCTACACCATCTTTCATCTGGTGGACTTACATTGTTGTTTAAAATGGCAGACTCTACATTTGAATTCTTACTGCATTATTTCTTACCCACACACATTCAAAGTTTAAATAGTTAATCTAATTACCTTTGTTTTCTATCTGTGTATGTGAAGCAGTTCACATACTGTGATTTCATGTCATTGGACTTTCCTCCATCCATCCATTTTCTACCCCTTTATCCCACACTCAGGGTCGGGGGGGGCCTGGAGCCTATCCCAGTTGCTATGGGCGTAGGCAGGGTACACCCTGGACAGTCGCCAGCATGTCGCAGGGCCACATACAGAGACAGACAACCATTCACGCTCACATTCACACCTAGGGGCAATTTAGTGTGTTCAATTGGCCTATCCCCAATGTACACATGTTTTTGGTGGTAGGAGGAAACCGACACGGTCACGGGGAGAACATGCAAACTCCACACAGAAAGACCCTGCGTCCAACCTGGGAGTTGAACCCAGGACCTTCTTGCTGTGAGGCAACAGCGCTAACCATGCCGCCCTTCATTGGACTTTGCTCGCTGTATTTTATTGAGACTGGACTTTAGATACACTTGATGCGAAATGACTTGAAATGTGCTCCATCTTATTTTTTTTCTTTCTAAAGAAGGAAGATAAGCTGTATTAATTTCAGTAGAGAAACTGAAGTGTGTTCATATGTGTGTTATATAACAGTGTTCTGCTGTGAGAAACTACAGTAATAAAATAGTGAGTGTGAATTCCTGTACTGTTGATATGAGATGAGTGTGTCTCTGCTGTAGGACTGGATATCTTGACGGACTTTTCCAAGTGAAGTCACTTCAGAAACACTGAAGACTCAGAACCAGGTAACACTGAACTTGATGTGTATCCATCATCACTTTGTAAAGTATTATCTATTATTTGTTACAAATGTATTGTTAGATGGCTTGAAAGTTATCATTTTTGCTCTGTTACTATGTATGCTAGCTAAATCTTTTTGTTGTTATTATTAGTAGTAGTTGTGTGATATGATATGGTGATTCCTTGACACTTGCATGACAAAAGCAGTGCTACGATACTAGTCCTGGTCTTGTTTGATTGGATTTCAGATACAGCTCTGTGTCCAAATAAATGTTCAAACTGGTTCTCTGTCTTTAAGAAAATGAAAATTGCAGCTTCTTTATTTGAATAATTAATTCACAACTTCAGCAGAGAAACTGAAGTGTGTTTACTGGTGTGTCAATAAACTGCTCTGCTGTGAAAAACTGCAACACTGAATCAGAGATCAAGTGAGTATGTAAAGTACTGTGCAAAAGTCTTAGGCTGTGCAAGTTGTTTGAAGTCATTTATATCAGCAGTGGGCTTCTTTCTGCTAGCAAAAACACAACTGAAAATTAGAATAAATGCAACAAACAAGAAAGCAGTAAAAAGTATCAAGATTAATTTTTTTCTAAAAAGTAGTAATATTTTGTGAGCTAGAAGAAGAACACAGGTTTGGTTCCAGGTATCTGCTCAGTACCTCCAGTCATTGGGTGAATTAATTCCATAAGCAACACACCTGTTTCAATCTACTGAAGTAAAAATAGCCAAACCAGGTATCTGATGGAGCTAATCAAATACCTGGTTTGGTAAAACTGGGCTTCCATGAGGAAAGAGGCTTAGAAACACTTTGCTATACATAAAACCACCATTTACTGTATTAATGTTGCTTGTATTTGTTGTAATGTTAGTGTTTAACTAACTTAACACCACTGCCCAGCAGTAAACAGCTTTTAAGCATAATTTTCTCAGGTGCCTAAGACCTTTGCACAGTACTGTATTTATGGAATGCTTGTCTCTGCTGTAGGACTGGATATCCTGATAAAGATGGAGCTGAACTTTTCTAACTGAAGACTCTTCTGAGAGACTGAAGACTCAGAAACAGGTAACACTTTCAGGGGAAACAAGCTGATTATATTGTAAAGTGACTGCCGTCTGTGAGAATATATTTCTATATTCAATAAATAAATAAGCATAACATTTTATAGCGGTTGAAAGCACAAGAAAATCCATAATGTTGCAGCTCTAATCGGGTAATGATTGACAGTTGTCCTGGCAACATAATCAACCTGATGTCAGTGATAACTGGTAAGCAGTTCAACCTACAGTATTCTTTCTCTGCCAGTTCACATTTAAATATACAAAACTATAGATAAACGATAAAACAATCATAATCATGAAAACAGTCTCAGGGTAGTGAAGTCTGTTTTTTAGTGATGAAAATGCTCTTCAGTGCTGTGAAAAAGTATTTGCCCACTTCCTGGTTTATTATTTTTTTTGCATGTTTGTCACACTTAAATGTTTCAGATTATTAAACTAATTTTAATATATTAGGCAAAGATAACCCAAGTAAACACAAGATGCTGTTAAACCTCCGTTTTCCGGACTGCGTCACCTCCATTTTCCGGACTGCAGTACCCAAATTTAAAAGCTCCCTCATACTTTGGTCCTTTTGCATGTGGTTGGTCCATCTGAAAGCTAAGACGCTAAAGTTTCATGTGCAAGAGAAAACAAAAAATGTACAACCTGCTGTCACAAAGCAACACAGGATGGAATAAAGGATTTCATAAACGCTTGTCAGACTTCTTTGAATTCAGCAGAGCTTTATCCTCCTGGCATTGTAAATTGGGCTGAAACACCTTTAGGCCATAGCCACAGGCCTTGTCAACATATGTTCAAAAAGGAACCCTGAGTACTCGGGCTGCTTATCTGCTTGAGTTTTTTGTTGTGGAAACATGGCAAAAATGACTTAGAAGAGCAAATACATGGTGACAGAGTCTTTGTTGGAGATTTGTTGCGGTAGTGACGAAGGAGTGGAGATGAAGAATGAAAGAGATTTGTGTTATTTGTGTCAGCTAGTAAATTACTTAGCAGGAATGAATTTATCTGTAGTATTTATATCCTCTTCCCTTACCGGCCCCAGCATTTTGTATATATGATAGTGTATTTCATACAAAGTCTTTTTCAAGGTGTTTCTGCTGAGTTTTTATTTGTTTCTATATAGTCGTCTTTGTGTCTCTATGTGTCTGTGCAGTTGTAACATAAGCAACATAAGTTTCTTCTGCGATCAGTAAAGTTTTTGGATTCTGATTCTGAAATGAGGTTTGGTCTATTGCTGAAGTCAACACACAATACTAGATTATTTGTACAGAGTTTCACTTGTGTGTTTTTCATTGCAGGTTGGTCTGCAGTATATCCTGATCAAGACGGAGCTAAACTTTTCCAACTGAAGACTCTTCTGAAAGACAGAACACTGCTTTCAGGGTTTTAATGGATATATCACTGCTTTTACTGCTTGTGGACAAGCAGTAAACTGTGTGTGTGACTGAAAAACCGACTCTTAAACTGAATTCAGGTTAGAGGGGTGAAGTTTTGTCAGGATGACCAGGGTCCTTTCTGTGTGGAGTTTGTATG
Organism: Alestes dentex; assembly: GCA_037576975.1. Classification (NCBI taxonomy): domain Eukaryota; kingdom Metazoa; phylum Chordata; class Actinopteri; order Characiformes; family Alestidae; genus Alestes; species Alestes dentex. The sequence goes on along the minus strand of JBBIGA010027677.1, from coordinate 6,761 downwards.
TTCTCCCTGTCATTTGGGCTTTTTCAGTGTACTTATTTCAAGATCTTATATTGTGAAAATGATACAAATCTATCTTTAGCTGTTTAGCTAGCTGAGATGGGTATTGCTAAATTACAGCCTTGCCCATTCAGTGCACAACATTCATGCTGCTTCAGGGTTCATCTTTTTTGCTTTTTGGCTCTTTATCCTGTCTTTCAGGGATGAAGTATCTCTGTGTGACACTCCTGATTTTCACTGGCTGTATGGAGACCAGGTCAGGTATGTGCACTACAAAGAGAGAAAGTTGTTTCACCTGTGGTTTTGTGCATCTGAACTGCAAGTAATAGTCTAAGATTTGTGATGTTACCTGACTTACCCAAACATTTATGTAAATAACTACATGATAAAAATATTGTAAAAATCAAACCCCTAAAACCTAATTTGATGTAAACTACACATCAGGTCAGTCTGCAAAAAATATATCAGCATCTCAGAATTTCAATCAGTACAACTGATTTTCCGTTGTAGTTACATAACAAGCTCCACTATTATTTCACATATCAACCAAAGACTGTTGCATAGTCACATGGCCCATTAAGCCCATTATCTTCATCACAAGTCCAAAGACACACAGGTTCGTTCACACAATAAGGCATGAAACGTGATTCCAGTTAGTCATCTATAAAATTATTAACAAATTCAAAAACCCACTGCAAACCACAGCAAGGAGCAAGGTTTGGCTTACCACAAGGACAGGGAATGGTAGGTAGGGAAGGGGGAAACCCTGACACTACACCACACGTGAGCAAGTTCACAATTCACACGTACACCACTTCAAGTGCTTTACACTGCAAGACCAGTGAAGGGACTCCACCACCCAAAACACAACCCGTCACCAGCTTGGCCACCAAACAGCTCCTGTCCAAGGAGAAGACGAAGAAAGACAAATGGAAAAAATAATTGACATGATAAAAGGAAAGACAGAATCCATATAAATTAACAAAACACAGAAAGAAACCACAAAAGACAATAGTACAAGAGATAACTAGTATTGCTGCAAGTAGCTAGCCACAAGCACAACACAGCAAAAAAACAAACAAACAAAAAAAAACTACCAGCAGGAATACTGCAGGAGAGAATCTTAACTCTTCTACTATGCCCTCTCCTGCAGTTCACAAAAACTAAACAAGAAAAAAAACCCAATCCAGAGCAAACAAGGGAAATAAAGCAACAATTAGAAAGGATAATGATAATAAATCACAGCAAAATAAAAACGAGCAAAGTAATCTACATAATCAAATGTTATTTTATCCAAACACAACAAAAAGCCACTTAATCTGCCAAAGCAATATAACTCAAAAACAAAACAAAAGCAGAGCAACCAAATGAGTAAAAAAAATAAACAAATAGCAGAAGACTAAACAGCAATACCGGGGAACAGAAAGAGTGATGCACTTGAAGAAAGTCTTGATGGCATGCACACCAGAGGGAAAGTTGCGCAGGCCTCACCTAAAACACCACTCGCTATGGCAAACTGGAAAAAGTGATTGTCAAATATAACTTTTAAAAAAATCCATTAATAACTAACACACCAGAAGTCTGCCTACCTTGACTCAGAGTAGCATTGTCTACAGCACACATTCACAGGAGGAAAAGACACTTTTCATAAGGCCAATAATCCGTTGTTTATTCTACAGAAGAAAAGGAGGGGAAATATAAGGGCTGATAGCCTTGCTATATGCATTGACTAAAAATGGATACTAGGATTTCCTACTTCCTAAAAGCTGATAGATTTCCAATTTTGAAAACCAATTTCCAATGGTTAATGGGATCTCGACAGTAAGGCCCAAGCTCAAACACTAAAACTAGACACACATTCAGCCAGCATATAACAAAACGTGCTGAGAATCAGTCCATTGAAGAGAATATACCTGTTGACAATCAAACAGCTGCTCTGAACAATAGACCATGTTACCGGTGGGGTAGAATGGAACATACACCTAGTTGAGAGTCACCTGCCAATATATATATGGTTCCACCCCAGAGCCATCTATCAAATTAATAAAAGGCAGAGGCAACTAAGAGGAGAGGCGTCCACTACGTGCATCAATACCTGATGTAATGAAGGGGTGACCCATTACATTTAGGTGACCAGAAGGGCAGCAATGTTTTTCGTCCACATTAGTGCTTCATGCCCATTGGCTGATGCATTAGATTAGATGTGTTATAAATAAAGGAAAAACTGCCATAGTTAAGACCTTAGTTTGTAGAATACTGCTTCAGAAAGCAATAACTTTGTGCATATGTATTCATGTATTTATTATAGTGACAATTATATATAATTATGTAATCATTATAATAATAGGTCATGAAGTTAGTTGGTGGGAGAGTTGAGGATGCAGCAGATAGGACTAAATGGAGACAGATGATTCGCTGTGGCGACCCCTGAAGGGTAAAGCCGAAAGAGAAAGAAGATGTAATCATTATAATAAACCAAGCATGTTGTCTTTTTTTTTTGCAGAGAACTTTAAGGTAGTTGGTCCAGCTGCTCCACTTGTTGTTAAAACTGGTGAAGATCTGGTTCTGCCCTGTTTTCTCCAACCCATTATCAGTGCTGAGGATATGATGGTGAGGTGGACCAGACTAGATCTGGCTCAAACTGATAAATTAGTGCATCTCTACAAAGGTCATGAAGACAGAAATGAGAATCAAAAGTCCTACAGACGGAGAACAGCTCTGTTTAAACAAGAGCTGCAGAAAGGAAACACCTCACTGAAACTCTCAGCAGTCCAGCCTTCTGATGAGGGAGTGTATCAGTGTGCTGTTAAGTCAGAGTCCTGGTATGAAGAGACCATTGTTCATGTTAAAGTCGAAAGTAAGTGTTAACAGTTTCAATACTTCTTTTTCATTTCATAGAATATTTTCATCACTTTTTCATGCGTTGTGTGTGTGTGTGTGTGTGTGTGTGTGTGTGTTTGTGTGATGTAGGCACATCTATTTAGCTGTGTAACATTGCATGTGTGTGTAAAAGCTAACAGTAAGGTACTAAGGAGTACTAATCCTTCTTCTTTTGGAAGGGAGCAACAGCTGGTCGTATCATGTATATCACGTTTCTTTCTTTCTAGTACATTTTAAAGTAGCTGGTCCAGATGCCCCTCTTGTTGCTGAAGCTGGTGAAGATCTGGTTCTTCCCTGTTCTATCCAACCCAAGCTCAGTGCTGAGGATATGAGAGTGGAGTGGATCAGAACAGACCTGACAGACACACTTGTGCATCACTATGAAAAGTATGAAGACAGAAATGAGGAGCAGATAAAGTCTTACAGAGGAAGAACAAGTTTATTTAAAGAAGAACTTAAAAAAGGCAACACCTCACTGAAACTCTCAGCTGTCCAGCCTTCTGATGAGGGAGTTTATCAGTGTTACGTTGAGTATCCTGGGTCCTGGTATGATGATGATGTTGTTTATGTTGAGGTTAAAGGTAAGAGCCATCACAGTGTTTGTATATCAATACTTATCAATTTCTTGCAACAAATGCACTTATCAGAAACACTTTTCATCATGGGTCAGAAATTAATAATGAATGTTAGAAAAGCATTAACTTAACATTATTGATAGTTCACTTAACTGCTCATTAGGCATTAGTTATTACTTAGCATCAGATAATGTAATGAGTAATTGTGTACATTGTTAGACTAACAGTTAATAATTTGTTTACTTAACTGTACTAACCTCCTCTCCCTGTGTTGACCATTTACTAATAAGTGAGATTGCTCATGTAAAGAAGCAATTTACTAGTAATTATGTGCTACTGTTGTTAGTTATCTTTTAATATCTACTGTATAATTGTTGCATTTGTTGTCTTTTGTTCAGCCTTGTATGGGACTGTTGTAAGTGACAACTTTCGTTCACCTCCACATTGATGTTTGTCCTGCTGTAACATTTTATCTGATTTGTGTTTCAGAATTCTTCCATGCTTGGAAGATTGCCATCATCTGCATTTCAGTTTTTGCTGTTATATTAGTAGTTGTTGCAGCCAGAAAATGTACCAGGAAAGGTAATTTTGAAAATAATTATTTCATTGAATAACTTCATATTTAAAAGAACATTTTCAGTATCTGAAGCGTGTGCATACACTGGAAAGGTTATGTGGTGTAATATCCTGACTTCTGGGAGAGTGTATGCTTCATCATGTTTACATGCTAAGCCCTGACACTCAAAAAGCTTAAGTCAACTGTTCGACAACTTATCATGACTAGTGTAGCACTATGTGTGAGAGTGTAACCACACAGAAACAGTGGATCCACTGCAATATCATGATTTTTAAGAACAAAAGTGACTTCCTAATGCACTCATGATAACATTCTGTCATTAAGCAGACAATATTTAGAATACAATTTACATGCATATGGATAATCTACCACATTATGTACACAGCCCACATAAAATGCAGAGTATGAAATTAACATACAGGTGCAGACACAGCGCAAAACCTGCTTTGAAACATGCTTTGATCTTTATTAGTAGAATTACTTCTATAAATGTGTGGTCTCAGAAAGACAGAGGTATATTAGCTGTGACTAGTGCCAAAAGGGAATATGAAGAACCAGCTTCCGAAGTCCAGCAGTTTAAATGTGATGATTAGCACTGTTTTACATGTTGGGTCCCCTGCAGTAATAAATAGAAGGTGCCAACAGTCCGATATTCCGCAGTTTAGTTGCCAGCAAAACTGTCACGAACCTAATAAACTTAGATGACACCATGTTTGATGTATGTACTGTATGACAAAACCTGACATGATAACATTTACTCTTCTCTTCACTTGATAACACCTACTCCTCTCTACCCTTGACAACATCTGCTCCTCTCTTCACTTGATAAAAGCTACTCCTCGCTTCACTTGATGATGTTGTTATTCTCTGATTTCATATATATTCACAGACAAGAGGCTGTCCCCTCTACAGTGCACAGCTGTAGCCTACATGCATCTGAAGTCTGAGAATGTGCGAGACGACTGGGACCTGAAGAAATACAACACATCACAGGAGGGTTATAGAAGACTCATTCCAGCAATTACAATGTGCAGAAATGCTCGGTTAGTGTTTAATTCATAGACAGGTGAATGACAAATTGCATATTACAGACACTGTAAATATTGGCACACTTGCATCATACAACATAATTTCCACCATCCACAAGTCAGGGAACTGTAATGATGCACTGCTTAACGTAAGAGCACATATTGTACTCTGTCAGGTTCAGAAATAGTGCAAAACATTTAAGTGTAAAATTGGCCATGTTTGTCAAATGAGAACACACCTCAGCACAGCTTAGCACACAGTATGGATTATATGAAATTCTTCTCTGCATTTAACCCATTCACCTGAGCGACACAGTGGGCAGCAGTGTGTGGGGATGGTACCTTAAAACCTCACTATTGGGGAATCGGACCCCGGTCTTCCACATGACAGGAGGAGACTCTGTCCACAATTCTAACAAGGACAGCAGGTCAAATGCAACCGTCAAGTATTACTGTAAAACATCATCAGAAACAGTGTAATTCTGCAAAAAAAATGGAGTAAGAGGTAAATCGTGTGACCACAAAAATCTTTTGTGCAGTTGGATATGGAAAAAGGTACTCAGCAAGGACAGAAATTATTACCTGTGTTGTGCACACCATAATCAGGTCGGAAGGGCATAGAGTGTACAAAATCCTCTGTAAATCTGTATTCTTTAATCTGATATAGACTGTACTTATATTTTTAACCATATTCCTCTGGTTTTACTTAAGTAAGTGAATAATGTCTCATAAAATTCCATGTGGCTTGTGCTGATGTTCATGACACATCCACACACATACAAGAGACAATCAGCCAGTTTGGATATAAACAAGGGGCAGATCTAGCAGAAAGGGGGATGAAAACCTTAGACATGGAAGGTATCAGGAGTTAGGCTTAGTGGGAACCATCTGTGCTGAGGAAAGGGTTTAAAATCTCCCTGGTTTGGGACTCTGAAACAGATGAGAAAGAGAGTGGAGTTTACTTTCTTTATGAATGAACTCTGACATTCGTTTCACCATTGTACTATGTTATCCATAAACATTTTAATTGTTACATAATCATTTTCTCTCTACTTATTTCTGCTTTTCTGAAGAAAAATCTGGCAAAGCTGTTTCTGGACTGCTAACCATTTATTCCAGGTCTGACATAAGAATATTTCAGCATTAATTTAGGTTTCCACTTTTGGTGAATTTTGATGAAATTTCCTCACTTAAACTAAGAGAAACTAAGAGACCAGTGACACTGAATGAACAGAATAATCTATTTCTGTTCAAATGGGAACAATGAACATCAGGCACTTCTGTGAACTTCCAGAGCAAAAAAGTGTTGTGTGGAGGTGTTTTCACATTTCTTTTGATGTAGTTTATTTTGATTTTATGTCATATTAAGATGCATTAGATGCTTCTTAAGGAAAATCTAGGATCCTCTTTGCTGATCAGTAAGCCAGAAGTTGCTCTTCTAGTTTCCTGCTCTGTGTCAGGATACAGGAGGGAGAGAGAAGGGGAGGACGCAGGCAGCGGTTAGTGATACGGTTTTATTCTCGAAAACACTGAAAACACAAAAGACACAGAGCCTGGCTCAAACACAATAAAGACGGGACGGGACAGTCCAGACCCGTGCTCCCCAAACTAACAAATAAACAAAACCAGAGCTGACTTGAGCCAACCAAGGCTCACACGGTCAGGAACGCGGACCCAGGCTGCGGGTGCGGGGCGCCCACCTTC
>JBBIGA010027666.1:0-11524 GCA_037576975.1 Alestes dentex | reverse complement strand
TACATGCATACATGCATACATGCATACATGCATACATGCATACATGCATACATGCATACATGCATACATGCATACATGCATACATACATACATGCATACATACATACATACATACATACATACATACATACATACATACATATATACACACACACACACACACACACACACACACACACACACACACACACACACATATATATATCAGCACTGATCAAGCAGTGCGTCACATCTCATCCTCTCAGGGCTCATTTGGAGCCTCCGTTGCTCAAAAGAAAAGGAAGACATGTGTCAAGACTCTTCTCAGTCCTGGCACCCCAGTGGTGGAATAAACTTCCTCTTCCAGTCAGATCTGCCGAGTCCCTCACTGTCTTCAAGCGTCGTCTGAAGACCCACCTCTTCAAGGAGCACCTTGGTGACTTACAAGGCCTCATGTTTTGCTTATTAATGTCTTCTTCCCCATACTCATAAAAAAAAAAAACCCTTTACTCTCAACTCCATGCCTTCCCTACTTTTGCTTTAACCTCTGACTTATCTTTCACAGGAGTTGTTTAGGTGTAACTTAGGTGTACCGAAGTACTTTAACTTGGTTGAATAGCGGATGTTGATTTGTGTATAGCTTTACAGGTAGGAAGAACAGATGTGGACGACTTGAGCACTGTTGTACATCACTCTGCTAAATGTAAACGTAATGAGTCAAATAATCTCTGAGACCTCACAAATAAATAACAGTAGAGGATCGACTGAGAGTCAAAATACATAACTACATAATGTATGTTACAGATGGCATAATACCACTCTTTCTTTCTTCTGATTCCGATATTGATATCTTAATCTCCAGCCAACATGCTCACATTCTTTTAGCCACTTGAAATGCTCCATTTACACCTCAGCATCCAAGGAACAGAGATGAGCGGAGGTCACGCCAACACCAACACACAAAACAAAATAAAACCTCTAAAATTTGATAAAGCCAAATGTACTGCACAGCTTCCATTTACTCAGTTTGTTATAGAGTTCAAAATGAAAATGCAATTCATCATCTGCGCAGACTATTAATTACCAGCCTCTTCTGCTCTCGCGAGCTGCCCGGACAGACATGGAATGAACTCACAATGTCTCGCCAAAACACACAAGCTGGGACTTAATTCACTCTAAACCACAAAAACAGATTAGCAGAGATGGTTATGGAGCTGTCCATCAATCTCCCTCCCCCCTCCAATGGCAAACCATTTCATTCTCTGCCTGCTAAACCACGACCAGCTTGAGTTTAAAATCAACTCACTCAACTCAGACGAAGGTGCTGATGTATAAACACTAAAACAAGTATAAAGTCGTACAATAAAATACAACATTCAATTACAGAATAAACACCAACAATCCAACTTACGATAGGCTACGGATGTCAAGCAAAAAAAGCCCAAGACTATTCCATGAACACAAGTTTTTAATAACTGTAATGCGTGCACTACAGCTACAGTATAAAAGCTGTTTTTATGCATTCAGGCATCAACGAACACAGAAATTTGTTTGTTGAAGCCAAAACCATACTGGCCCAAGCTACTAAAGGCTCATTTGAACCTGAGTGTGAACGCAGCACACTGACACTGGGAATGACCTCTGAGTAAGGATGTCTCAGACTCTTTCATGCTTTTGGGATTCAGTAATAGTGGTGACAGGCGCGTGTGTGTGTTATTTCCCAGCACTCGACTGGAGTAGCACCTCCCTTCCCTCAGGCCCTGAGATCACAGCAAATTCACAGAGAAGACCACTGAAGTGCTGACTTTTCATCATTATGGAAGAGAGTGGCTGCTTTCTGGAGTGCTTTTACTGCTTGTTAAACTTTGGCACAAACATGTAATTGGACCATCATTTCTAACTTGTAACTCATTCAAATAATTCATGCCTTTCTATCTGAAAGTAGAAGAATTGGGAAAAACAACCATATCATTATTGTGATCCATTTGAACACAATAAGCACTATGTGGATACTGTCAGTACTTCTATGACTGCATTCTTCAAATTTTATTACATGTTTGATCTTTTTGATGTTAGCAAGGAAATCTATACAACCAACACTACCTGAACTTATCAGAAAAACAGGGGCTGGATAAACTGTACCTGATTCTCCAGGCAACTCCTTCTGGAGGGTAGACATTTCTACCCAGTTTTCTGTACAGACTGTCAAGTAAAATAAATTCATATTGTGTATACAGTAATTGTCTTTGTATCTTTGGCACATTTCAGTCATTTTTAAACATTGGAACTAGAGATCTCCAAAGTTATGAAACAGAAGCTGACTCATACCCGTGGTTTAGAGACCTGACTTGACCTCGTCCAAGTGGTACTGCTAAATTTGAAGCCCAAACCTGACCCTAACTTGGATGGATTACTGCAGATGTGGTTACTAAGCACTTAAGTTAAGTGACTTCTAGTATAAACTAGAATTTTACACATCGGTGATACACTTAGTGTTTCTTATCAGTGTATTTTGGGGCATTGCTTATCAAGTCTGGCAGAATGGATGTTCCAGCTGTTAATTCAACAGCACATCACCTCATTTTCATCACCCAGTGGCACAATAATCCTCAAACTCCGGAGCTATTCCAAACAGTAGTATTCAGCTGTTGTACAATTCACTGCATTCAGTCGTGGATAATTTACTAATGACACTACAGCTATGTGTATAACTGGGCTGTTGACTGGCATTGGTTGAACACTATAAACAATGCAGCTATATCAAATATCACAATTAAAAGAATGGCGATTCTATCTGACGCACATTATTATGTTTCTGCATTGCAATAACAATTCTGATGCACTGTTACAACCCTGTTAAATATTACAGAAAAATGAAACTAAAAACTGGACTCCTAATGGTTCAGCATTCGGGACAAATTAGTTTAGTGTTTCATGTCAGTCCTATTTCTACACAGACACACACACACAGACACACACAGACACACACAGACACACACTGAGTATCAGTTCCAGTCTGCTTGTCCCTTGGAGGGACAGACTGGGGTTTTTACACCCTGCTGTGTGTACTTCAGGGCCTAGAGCTGGCAAAGTGCACCAGCCAGAAAATATTTGGCAACCCTCAGTTTGAGTCTAAACAGAAAGGGCCTATTATGCGTTTTGCTCGCTGGCAAATTCCTCCTTCGCCTTAAGGGCCTGCAGCCCCTAAATTTGCCCCAATTAAAAATGACCCCATTATGGAGCGGCTTGAATTTTGGTGCTACTCTTTAAAAACTGGCACTCATGCTTGTTCAGGATCTGGGCTAAGGCTAACATTTGCACTATGATTACAAGGCACTCTATTGAAAACCCATGGACAGGCATTCCAAAGGCATGATGACATCACTAAGACACGCCGAGACCATTCCAGCCTTCAGATCCCATTCATCCAGCCCATAGGCAATGAGCTCACAGTCTAACCTTGCAAAACAAACAGTGGTTAGCTCGCCTCTCCTAGCTTCGCTTCTAGAGCCAGGAGAGAAAACACAAGCAGAAGAAAACCTCCCTGCTGTTCTGCCAAGATCGTTGTTCCATCAAGGTGAATAAATACATAAAGTCTGACAATCTGTAGTGCATCAGTGGTCTCAAAATAACTAACGCAGTGTCCTCTGGGACACTCCATGACTTTTTAAAGCTTCAGACCAGCTAAAAACAAGAGACATCACATGCCGAACTGCTGCGCTGGAAACAGAAAAGAAAACCATTTTTAATCATTTTCAAATCATTCTACGTTCATCCATTGTCTTTCCAAAGTCCTGTAGCCCGCTCTGTTTCCTGGCACAGAGGAGAAATCTGCCACAAATTATTACACGAAGGTGCTCCGTGTTGGTCAGTATTTGCAGACTGTTCCCATGTTGTTATTATTTTGGATGCTCACACCTTGCTCCCAGACTGTTTTCTCACTCTGAATGGCTGCTGTCCATGGACGCGCTTACTGCGTGTTGAAGAGGAGCTCAGAATACACACTAAATATTCAGAACTTATAGTTTGCAACGGCTTGCAAACTCTGAAAATCACATCACCGAACCATTTACACAACAAAAGCACATTTCATGGGCACTAAGTTGGGGGGGTTGTTCCCAAGCCAAAAGAAAATGGAAAACTGGAGTTGAACTTGTTAATGTCCATCTATTTAATGTTCAGTTTCCTTGGGTCTGCACACATGTCTGCACATCAATTCAAAGAAAATTTTCAAACCATATTGCTAAAACCTTTTTACCACGTATACTAAAATTCTAAAACCGAAACTATTTGTCGACAATTTAAATGAAACTCAAAAACAGAGTAATCCATAAAAAACTCAAATGTCTGCTGTTAGATGCTCATCCAAGGTTTAACTACACCAAATGTTACTACTTCAGAACACCCTCCCCCCCAAACACTGGTTCTGGAGCCTCCCTGTACTGCACATTTTATTCAAACTATGCCTGTTAGTTAGTCTGATCAGTTGTGTTGAGACCAAGGGAACCACTAAAATGTACAGAGCAAGGGGGATCCAGGAACAGGCTTGGGAACTTACGCTTTAGACCAAACAGAACATCTCAACACTTCTCCACTTCATAGAAAATGTAGTTGCTGGACAAGAATGGGCTAATGCAGAGAACACATACACTTGCTGACTGTTCTCTTATCATATAAAAAAATAAATAATAGCAAACTCTCAAATCTCTCTAAAAGAAAAAGATTGATGCTTTGGTACTATGCTAATGTGGATACCTGGCAAATGGAATTTCGGGAATGAATTAATGCAGCTTAATGCAGAATGTAGTCCCTCAGCTTTAGCACACTAGACAAGTTAGTTTAGTATAATAATGCAGTCTGAGTTACAATACACTATTACACCCTGCATCATGACTCAAAGCATTTACGACTTTGAGAACATTTGTTTTTGCCACTGTGAGCTTTGTCCATGAATTTCTGAAGCGCAGTCTGACCTCCATCCACAGTATAAGAAAATTTAGTGCTACTGCTGTCCTGAACTCCCGGACTAAAATATTTTATTGCCTCACATATTAGGACAGTTCAAATGAAAAGCTTGCCAGTCTGCTCTAATGAAGCTACAAAAGAAAAACAGCAGGTAGAAAGAGAGAAAGAGGGAGAGAAACGTGAAATGAGCTCTAAATGAGGACAGGGCACCAAGTAAACAAACTCCTTGGACCTGTGCCATAGGGGGGCGGTGAGGCCTGGAGAAGGATTCCCCCCTGCCTGGAGTGATTATGACAGCACGGGGGGTGAGGTGGGGGGTTAGTGCTACACTAGTGGGAGTAATTACTATAAACGCTCTGAGTGGGGGGCAGACGAAGGACGTGGATGTTAAAAGCCTTTAACAGAAAAGGACTCTCCTCTGTCACAGCTGATGCCTGCACTACACTGAAGTAATTCTCCAGGGCTTTTCAACCTCTATCTGTCGCATCTGCAACACTCACTTAACTACCACTAAAATAATGAGGACATTTTGTACTTAGAAAAGAACACAAAACCTGCTGACTAGAAACACAGCAACAGACAGTCACTTCAGCATCAGCCCATTTGTTTCTATTATATTTTGCACACACCTCAGTGTCTTCTATTCCATTCTATTTAGCACCTGCCCACTGGCTCCTTATCCATTTTATTCTATTCCTGCCCACCGGCTTCCATTCTATTCTTTTCTATTCCTGCCCACTGGGCTTCTATTCTATTCTTTTCTATTCCTGCCCAATGGCTTCTATTCTGTTCTTTTCTATTCCTGCCCAATGGCGTCTGTTCTATTACATTCTATTCTAGTGTATTCTATTCTGTTCTATTCATCACCTGGCCATTAGCTTCAATTCCATTCCATGATATTGCAGTCCATTCTAGAACAGCAACCTTCAGTTGCTGCCCACCGGATGCTATTCTGTTTTACTTTATTCTATTCTAATCTATTCCTGCCAGCTGATTGCTGTTTTATTCTATTGAGCCTAAGGCCTTCTAGTGTATTTTATTCTATTCTTGCCCACTGGCTCCTATTCAGCTCTTTTCAGCACCTGCCCACTGGATTCTATTCCATTCTATTGTCGTCTATTCCAGAACAGCAAACTTAAGTACCTGCCCACTGGCTGCTATTCCATTTTATTCTATTCTATTCCTGCCTGCTGGTTTCCGTTCTGTTCCATTCTATTCTAATCTATTCATGTCATCTGATTTCTGTTCTATTCCATTCCTGTCCATTTTCTTTCTAGCGTATTCTATTCCACGTTATTGTAATCTTGCTCTCTGGCTTTTATCCTGTTCTAGTCTTTTCAGCACCTGCCTCCATTATCCATTATAGTGGATTTTCTACATGAAGGAAAATGCATTAAAGTTATTGTGTGCAGCAATCAACCACGTAACACAAATGCAGACAGACTTGTGAGATTTCCACAAGTCAGTAAGTCTGGGTACAGACACATTTTAAGTTTCATAAACATGTTTGGTACATTCCAGCAAAGACATATCGGGAATAACAAGTGATAACAAGACAGTGAGATTTCCAGGGAACTGTTCTGTAGGAGGGAAGACAGGAGTGATAAAGGTAACACTTTCTGTATGAAGAGAACCGGCCCTTTTTTTTCCTAAAGGAAAAGTCCCATCTCACGCTGTATTATTCTTTCTGCATGGGAGTGGCGAGAATGAGAGGAGACATCCAAGCACACACAGTCACACACACACAGCCCAACTACCTGCAGACATTCAGCGATTTAGGAATGTGGCTAAATAAAGTTAATGAATCCTCACCTAAGCACTGCTCGTTTGTTCTTTTATCTGGACAAATGTTTAAAGAGCATGTTCTCAAAGCCCACTGCTTAAACTAGAAGCTTATCTGCTAATCTCCAAGCTGCCACAGGGGATCTGACATTTGTATTCTATTAATATTGCATTCCTAACGATTCTCAAAAATATTAGTTCTTTGTGGTCTTTGACACCTGGCTGTACCTACATATCAACACAGCTCACATGAAAAGACTTCCAAAAAACTTATTTAACGCTTTAATGACTGAGCCTAGAGGAGACCACCAAGACACATCTTGTTTTTAACTGTAAAATAGTAATGCAAGTCATTCAAGTGTTCATGTAATTCAGCGCAAACTCATCTTTCACTAGTTATATATAAAATAAACAAACAAAAAAACAACAAAAAAAAAAAAGATATGAAGAGTCGCTAGACATTTCTGCTGTGCATTCTTATGTCTGTCATTTTTCTCATCACCGTTGTTAAGAATTTTTTTGTTAAAGATCTTACTGGTGACATGTACCGATGTACACTCGGCAGTTAGACGCCAGTTTAAACTAAGGCTGTCAAACAATTAAATGTATTCATAATCACAAATTCAGATCATTGCTACAGATGGTTCGAAGGGTCAGACTAGGAAAATTCATTTACAACGTTAAAAAAAAAGTGACATTAACAACTACATGCATTTCCTGGCACTTGTTTAAACGTACAGCGAACGCAGTCATGACGTTCTTCTCTATTCATTTTAATCTACGTGATGAAACACAAATCTAAAGCCACTGTCCCAGTCCATTGATCCACAGAGCTGCACTTACACAGGCACTGATTTTTTTCTTTTTCACTTGATTCACTTCCATTAAAGCAAAGAGAATAAGCAGGTAAAATGAACAAACAATTTAGCATTAAAAAGTGAAAAAAAAAAAAAACCTGAATGTACTACATAGAACTCTAAATGTTCTACTAAATTATATGAATAATGCTTATAATGTTGTGCTGATTCTCACACTTGGTGGACAGTGATAGTTTGAGGCTCTTATTTCTTACCATAGCCGGTCCAGTCATCAGCAGTGAGCAGCCATGACAGAGCTCTCCAAACTTCTCCCAGTAATGTTTCCCACAGTACAGCTTCCCCTCTCGCTCATAGTACCAGTTCGTCAAGAGATCACAGCATTCAGAGCACCTGAGGACACCACAGGGAAAAACAAGCCGGTTTAAAATCTACAGGGATGTAAAGAGCGTTGTGGCAATGAGAAACCAGTTGTCAACCTCAGTCTGTGGTTTGATCCCACAGAAGATCTACTGTAGCACAAACTGCTAAAAAGTTCATGCTGGCCATTGACTTTAGGTCCCTGACAACCACCTAAAGCGTCTACAACGGGCACATGAGCATCAGGATTGGTCTGATGAATGATGTTTCATGGAGCATGTGCACAGTTTACATGGAGAAGAGATGACACCAGGCTGCACTATGGAAAGAAGGTACGTAGTGGAGGCAGTGTGAAGCTCTGGATGTTCTCCTGGCATTCACGCAGAAGTTACTTTGACATGGACCACTTACCTAAGCATTCTTGGAGACCACATACACCCATTCAAGGCCACGCCATTTCCAACAGCAAAATGTATTCACAAATTATGTGAGGAGCATGACAAACAGTTGAAGGTGTTGACTTGGCCTCCAAATTCCTCAGATCTTAATCTGATCAAGAATCCGTGGGATGTGCTGGACAAACTAGTCTGACCCAGGGAGGCCCCACCTCACAGCTTACATAACTTAAAGGACTTGCTACTAATGTCTTGAAACCAGATGCCTCAACACACCTTAGGTCCAGTGGATCCACAGGTCAAAGCTGTTTTGGTGGCACAAGTGGGATCTACACAATATTAGACTGGTGGCATATTAATGTTACGGCTGAATGTTGTTCAATGAATTGTTAGTGTTGCCACACTTATCAGAAACATAATATAAAGTGGTACCTTTTTTTTTTTTACACAGAGAGAGGTGTTAAAGAACAGCAGGGAGAATTGACTGAGAATCTAAATCCCTCATGTTATGAGGAGAAAAATATGAGGTGATAGTGAGGACACACTGGAAAGCCCTAGTGTTCGGTTTCAAAGACCTGCATCTGCTTTTCAAACAGACAAGCCTAAGCTGAGAAAGATGGAGATCCAGAGAAATCCCAGCCTGCTCAACGTGTTTCGTATTGAGGCTGGAGGAGAGATTTGATGAGGACATGGTATGTGATGGTAAACAAGACACGCCGGGGGCATGCACACACACACACACACACACACTGACACACACATTCACAAGCCCACCAACAGAAACACAGGAGCAACTGCTGAATGAAGTCAGAGGCGCGGTGAGGCAAGGCAAGACAAGGAATTCAGGTCTTGGGCCAAAACTAGTCATGAAACAATCTCACACACTTTCTCCTGCTGTCCGTGTCCCGGCTGGGAGGTGATGCCGGAGCAAAACAACGTTCCTTTCAGCTGTTACCTCACACTAATGGGGGAAATTGACTTAATTAAAGGCTTCTGAACTGTGGAGCAAAGCACCTCAGGCATTCTGTAATTACAGATGAACATTAGTCTAAAGGAACATGGAAAGTACAAGGCTCATCCTGATCATGCCCCAGCTTGCTCTGGAAGGCTAGTTAGCGTGTGTGTGTGTGAGAAAATGGATGGAAACAAGGTCACCTAGGACCCAAAGGTGCCTTGAGAATAGGTCTGTTGCAATCTTGAAATGGGGATTGCCATATAAATGTGATCAACTATTTAATTGTCTTTTGTTTCCTCACTGTATGCAAATATTGGAGCAGATGCCTAAAGTGGCTAAATTGACTGGTTAACTTTCTTGCTATGTAATTGCTGAAATACACATTACTCGGAGTTTCCCACTGAAAGGATTATAGCAAAAGAAAAGTTAGATTTTTTTTATAGTTTTTGTAAGATCTTCTTCAATAAACATGTTTTCTACTACATTTCTGATTGCATGCATTTGCCTCAACCCAACAAAAATGTTAAAATAATTGTGCTCAGTAGACACAATAACATCAGAATCATCTGTATCTCAGTATCAGATGTTTAGATATAACTGATGCTTCAGACTAATTATTTGTGTATTTATTGGTCTCTGGAATAGAAGAATGTTAAGCAGCTCCAGGTGACTGTGCTAAATTTTTTTTTTTACTGCATCTATAATCCCATAAAAAGAAACATTACTAAGAAATGCTAATCCAGGCACGTTATAAACACTTATGAATCAGTATTGGCAGATACTTCTGTGAAAATACCGCAAACTCCCATACTGGAGCATCCCTAATGTTTAGGGCACAATTTGCATTACCTCATTCGTACAGTCAGCTCTGCAGGATTGAACCTTCCTACCTAAAAATTACCTTTCGGGCAAACGGCATTTAGGGACAATTTCAAGACTGACTGCATTCTCCTTTTTAACCCTTAGATAATTTCTTAACCATTTGTGGGTGAAAAGACTTTATCCCAGCATTCTGATGTTGCAAGTAAACGACAGGGCCTTGCGAAAACTTAGACAATTATCGAGTCTTGTGCAAAGTTCTGTTGTACTCATCTGCCCTGTGTGGAAAATACTGACTCACTGCTGCAATTAATTGATCTTCTGGAACACACACCTGCAGTCTGATGGAGTCCATCCATTCTTTGCATATCATTAAAGTGCCGCGACTCTCTGCAGTCAGGCCAAATTTACAGCAGAGAACAATGCAACTACCAGGACAGAATGTTCAAAGCATTCTAGAACTGAAATTCACTGCATTCCAAGAGGGTCTGGAACACCTGGAGCCAAAACGCCATTTTTCCATCTAGTCAGGATCACTGCTCCTGCAAAAAATGGCAACAGCACTTTAAAGAGTCGGAAAAATGCACAAAACTGTAAGGTCAGATAACCGCTGGCTAGCGATTTTGACAAGGAAACTGGCCGAGAACTGAAAGGGCAATAAGGGCTCAAACTGTCAGTGGTGCAGGACTCAAAGCGCACACAGTTTAAAGTGATAATTTGGTGGAAAAATGTGCACAGCAGTTATGCAGCCAATGTAGATAGCAAGAAATGAAAGTGTTTGCACTGTGAAACTGCTCTCGTCTAAACCATTGTACACTTGCCTCAAAGAGCACTGAGTGGTTAAGTAATCTGTAACAGGTTTCTGGCACTATTACAGTGTTCTCTGTAATAAAAGAACATCAGGTTTCAAAATAGCTACTCGTGCTCTTGGCTGTATGATGTTTTATAGAAAATCCAAAGATTTGAGATTACACCACAATCTGACTCAGTTTGACAACTTGGGCAATGCTAACTGGTACATAAGTTTCTATTATTAGTTCATTTAGTTACATTAGTCTTGCAGGCTCAGAGTCAGTGCTGTGGTTGGTTTCTTTTGTTTCCTGGAATATTCCAGACTGATTTAATAGATCCATGTGCAGATTTGGGGCAGTGGTTTGCTAAAGCTTTTCATGTCTCACTCAAGACCCGCCTGTGTGTGTGTGTGTGTGCTCTGAACACTGTGGGCCAGTCACTGATTCATCTAGAAGGGGGAAAGGGAAAAGTGTCCTGTGAGGTGTCTGGAACATTGTGTTCAGCCTAAAGACTTTTCCGTATAGAACATGGTGAAAGATGGAGAAATGGATAGGGGGAGAGACAGAGAGAGAGAGAGAGAGAGAAAGAGAGAGAGAGAGAGAGAGAGAGAGAGAGAAAGAGAGAGAAAGAGAGAGAAAGAGAGAGAAAGAGAGAGAAAGAGA
>JBBIGA010027626.1:0-11482 GCA_037576975.1 Alestes dentex | reverse complement strand
CCACCACTGAAGGACAGGAGGGAGATGTTCCAGGTGGAGTCAAGGACGACAGGATAGTGGAGGAAAGAACAGGTGGAGAAAAAGAGTGAAGATTGCAGCAAGTAGTGGGAGAAATTGTGACAGAGTGGTTGAAGTAAGTCTGGAGAGAGAATGTGAATAACAAAGGATGATGGTAGCCAAAATGCTGAGTTCAAGGGTAGCTCTGGTAAAGACAAAGTCAAGGACATCACATGCATTACGGGTTGGAGGAGACCTGTTGAAGCACAGAACAAAAGATGACACAAGCAAGGGTCATCATCTGGCAATGAACTAAGGAGAATGTCCAGTTCTTCTCTGAGAGTTCTTACTGCTCCATGGGTAAGAGCCAAGAAGTGGAAAAAGTGAAGGGATGCAAGACCAGAGATGAAGACTTTCATTCAGAAGATTCCATAGTCCACTGCGAATCAAATTTAGAGAATGGACGGACAGAGAAAGGTTACTGCTCTTCTGGGATGGTGGGATGAGTGTACAGCTTTTGGAGAAATGCACATGTATAATAAATCAGCCAGAAGCACAACAAGTAAGGCTGGTTTTAAGCCAAGTTAAAAAGAATACACAAGATAACACAATTGCCAGGGCAAATGATAGGACTATATGGATATACCATATATATTTATAAAATAGAAAATGGTTAGCTCACTTTGAAGGGTTTAAATAAATGTACACAGCCCACTTAATTTACATTATAGATTTTCATTGCCACATACTTGGTGCCCTTAAATATGCAATAATTCTCCACACATGAATCTTCTCCAGCAAAGCACAAGTCACAAAGCCTCATTTCTCCCCATTAAATCGCAAGAGCATTGAGAATCATAATCGTTTGCTCATTAATAATTTAGTTCAGTTCGTTTGAACACATCGCAGCTGTTGAAGCATCATTCATTTTCCATGCCAGTGAAATGGTAAATAATGCAGGACGTCAGAAGACTGAAATGACATTTAATAAATGGTATTAAGAGGACATGCTCATACTGAAACTCCTCCCAGTGCTGGATAACCTTCATCCATCTTTAAGTGTCATAAACATGACCGAAGAAGACAGAAGGCTATAACGACATCCCTGTGCATTTGCTAGCTTCGGATACTACCCACAGTTTGCTTTTTGCCTTTTGAGGAAATTACATACTATTTGGGTCTACATACATTTTGTCCCACATTAAGCCATTCGCCACATCCAAAAGCTCTCAGAATAGTTGGCTGATGTGTGGGCCAAAGACCTAACAGTGTCATCTCAGCCAGGTATCCTGAAACCATTGTGCTGAAGGACATTCCATCGTCCTGCTTTAGTCGTTGAAGATGAGATCAGCCTGGGCATGTCTTTTCTTGAGCTTTTTTCACTGGACCTGCAAGACTAATGTAGCTAAAACATGTAATGGAAGCTTATGTACAGCATTAGCAAGGTGCTAACTGCCTCATACTGTGTCGCATTGCTAAATGATCTCAAACAAACTTGTTAATGAGGTTTCTTCATCAGATCTTCATGTCAGTCCCACCTGCCAGATAGGACTTATGATGCAACCAAGTTGGGACAATAAGGGGCTAGCATGTGCTTGCTCTGAACAGATCTTTTCAAACTGTCACTAAGAGGCAGCTTCAACATGCTTGGAGGAGGGCACTAACTGCCAGTTCAGTTACGCCAGCTAAAAGATGCTAATGCTGGCAATTAGCCTCACACCCAATAATCGGGAGGGCAGTGTACAGTGTTACGTTCCAAGAGCAGCCGCGTATAGTGAAAAACCACATTGTGGTGTTTTGGTTAAAAAAATGCCTATTTTTATAGTGTAAACCCTAAATATGCCCCCAAATATGCTCCCAAAACACTTTAATTTCATTTTAAAATCAGTTTAATACATTACCCTTAACGAAAATGTAAAGATAAACCTAAACAGACTGTACTGTAATGCTTGGGCATTTTCTTTTGAATGCGCTGTCATTTCCTTTGGTATAAAGAGGTAAATACAGTAATAAATTAGTGTAATTTTTAGTAATAAAAATACAGTAAAATGTACGGGTAATCATCAATAATTTTTACATCAATAATTTACTGTTCATCAGCTGCGCGTCTGTAGTGGGAATTAAACATATACTTAAAGTTAATCAGGTAATCAATATAATCAAAACAGAAATTAAACATATACTTAAAGGTAATCAATGTAATCAATGTACTTAATGCATCCTGAGGGAAAAATCAATATATTCTGTGTCTGATCATGTATGTGATCGTCTATTTGATTGTTGTATCCTAAGGGAGAAAATCAATATATTTAGTGTATGATCATGTATTTGATTGTCTATGAAGCCACGTATACTTTAACTTTTGTGTGCAGAGAGAAGATTTAATCATTAGTGGTCGAGGTCAGTCTTGAAGGCTGTTAAAACACGAGACTTGATTGGAAACCTGTTTACTGCACGTACTTTGTGATTTGAAGTCAAATGTTCTAACAGTTATCTGTATTCTGAGCTAACACGAGGTCGTTGTCCTGGGGACAGTTCGAGGAGCTGGGTTTGATAGTCAAACCATCAGAGTCTCTCAGAGAATATGCTGGTGCCTGGAAGTGTCCCGATGATGTACGACTCGCAAGGCAAATGGTTAGAGAATAGTATAAGTATCTCTGAGTTTGAAGGACATTGGTGAAACGGGGAAGTCTTTACTGCAGGACTGCCTGTGGTAACAGACTCAATCCTGTTCTCCCATTTGCAAAAGATTTCTTTTTTTAAATAAAAGTCTTTGAACTGAGCGAAGAATCTTTTGTCAGTTTGCTGATTTTCACACCGCCATGAGACGTCTTATTCAGGGTTCTTCAGGAGGAGTACTGTATTGCAGAGACCCGCCGGTTAAAGCAGACATTGGATGGCGTCTGAGCTCAACAGCCTCTTTTAATTTAATTTACAGTAAACAAAACTACTGGGCTTTAAGAAGAACAAAATGAAAAACAAGAGAAACACTGAAGATGAGTCAGGGGTGGACTGGCAATCTGTGCATTCTGGAAAAGAACATCTTTCTCGGCCGAGATACAGAACCTCTGCCAGCTGGTGAAGAAAGTCCAGGCTGTGTTTTAGTCCCAGTCCGCCCCTGCTCTGAGTTCAGCATATTTAACTCCCAAAAGCGTTTTCTTTGTGTTCTCACGACAGTATAAAAACATTTATACAGTTATATTTTATATGGAAATGTAGCTGAATTTACATTCACATTTATGTTACAAAATTAGTAAATTTTTCTCAATAATTTAGAAGTAAAATGCGTTAAAAAAAACCCATAATTGCCACAAAAAAAGCACAAAAAAAAAAAAAAAATTGAAGGTTCCGCATTATTGTAGAAATTTCCACGTAAAACTATCAGTTAGTTTCTCAGAAAAAATCTGCATGTGACTGAATCCGAGACTCCTGATCCACGTAAAACCGGGGGTTACTGTAATGGAAAATTATTCCCAAAGATACTTTATACTTCTTGAGCTTAGTATGATCCAGTGCTTGTATTTGTGAGTTGTGCTGTTCTATTATTTATGACAAAGGCAGTTTCACTTAAGGTGGGTTTGAGAAGGAGAGGTGCTGACCTTCTATGAATTAGACGAACAGATGTTTGTGGAAACAATATCCCCAGATAAGGAGTTGATTTTACTGTGTATTAGAGTAACAAATATGACTTTGTTCCATCCTGCAGACTGCATGCATTCTTTGTGATGTGAGCCGTTTTTGCAAAGGGAATAAACCACAAGCTTGAAATCCACAGAGAGTGTTCAGTGTTGTTCTTTTACTATTGATCTGAGTCAAGAGATTTTTGCCACAACCCCAGTTGTGCTCTCTTGGACTCCCAGCAACCAGTGCACAATGCTTGATCAACTCTATTTGGGACAAATTTCCCTTTTCCACCAAACTATCCCTTTAACCAGGCCCCAACTGCAGTATTAGTGGGCCTAATACATCACAGCACACCTGGACACCAACACATCAAGATGTGTCCCAAGCTCATTTCTCTCATTCTGCTGTTCATTGCTCTCACCCCTACCATCCCACATGACTTGCTGCAAATGGATTGCTGTCAAATTATACAAATATACATAAGTTAAACAAATCAGAGGCTTATTAGAGGCAATGTGTCAACATCTCCAGGAAATGAATGGCCTCCGTCAAAGCTGAAACGTTTATGAATCTGTTGATGAGAATTTATCATACATAAATGCGAACATAAATGGACACTGAAATAAATCAACTCCTCATTAGGAACCTCTCCTCATCATGTCATAATGAGACCGATTACTCATTCAGCCATAGCTTTAACACTAGGAAGGTCAAGGAGGTCAAATAGACAGTTCAGAAATCTGTCTGTATCTATCTATTAATCTGTCTGTATCTATCTGTGTCTATCTCTCTACATATCTATCTTGCTATCTGCGTATCTATCTATCTATCTATCTATATATCTATCTAACACTTTCTGTCACTATGTCACTACAGAAAAGTAAACCTGTTTGGTGTGTGTGTGTGTGTGTGTGTAGTTAAAATGCCACCATAAGACTAGCAGGCTGTCAAAACTTTCAGTAGGTGACTCACCTTCGTCTTCTTCATAGCGGAAGCGGCTGTTGCCCATCCCTCTATCGTGGTCCATCCTGGGAGAGTAGAGAGAGAGCGACGGATGAAAGAGAGAAGGGACAGGGGCGGGATGAAAGCAGAGGGGAAGGAGAGATGGATGAAAACAGATGGGATCGAGGGAGGGATGAAAAGAGAGGGGAGAGAGGACAGTTCCTTTCATTACTAAAAGTCATCTGCAAAAAGTATTTAAAACACTGTTTCTGGATGCACTGCCAGTGTGTACCCGTCAGTCTGTGTGTGTGTGTGTGTGTGTGAGAGTGAGTGTGCAGAAACAGCCACAGGAACCTGAAAAGAGGGTTCTGTCCCACAGATTTCTGGAAGTTAAGAGTTGCTGCCACTCAATATAATTAAGTTTATGATAATAACACAACTCACTATAGCTAATTTTAATATGCTTACCCACAACCCCGCCCCCCTCCCGCCGTTTAAACCCTTTTGGTGTCCACTCACATTGTGGTCTATTAAAATGGATAAGATTGTTGTTGTAACTGTTGTGTTTAGCTATGCTAACCCAAGAGGTAGGGGGAAATACATACAGTGAGGCTGGAGGAAAATTCCAGATGTATGTAGCTACTTGCTAAACTGCTCATCTTGAGCTGATGTCAACCAGTTTTACAATAAATTATGTAGAAATGTGCTGAAGAGGGAGTAAAATGCAAGATAAGTATTGTGAAAAGACTATAAGAACAAGCATTGTTGTCAAAAGGCTACGGCAAGAAGGAATATCACAACAACTAGCAGTGTTGCTAAAAGCCTATGTTATTCAGTGTTGACTGATTTTAGGTTCATAAAAAAGAGTACAAAAGGTAAGGATTCCCACAGTTTTTACAGTTAATACTTAGTGATGTACATTCTGATCAATTATGTTAATGTAGTTATTTTAGCTGATGAATGGATATTTCGTTAACCACAGAGGTAAACAATGGCTAAAAACTACTTGATAAATACTGAGTCTTATCTTTTAGGTTGTACTAAAAGATTTAACAATATGATGAACATTCACATTAGAAAAAAGGGCAGCAGGGTTTCATGCTGGATGATGAATGCTGACTCAGATGAGCTAATATGCTAAGCTAAGAGGTGCATGAGGACTATATTTACACTGTTTTTGGAACATCAGCAGAAGTAACTTTTTTAGTTGTTCTTGTTGTCCTAGTGGTTAACAGTGCATCTCTGCCATCAAATTCCACAATTTTCCCACCTCAGCCTCGCTTTGGATTTCTCAAAAGGGGTCCTCTGAAATAAGCAACATCATCTGGCTCTGCCACCCTACAAACAATGCAAACTCAGTCCAGACTGGTCTCATTCTGGTTCCCCACTGGTGGAATGGGCTGCAAAGGGCTACCAAAGCAGCAGAATCCCTCTTTATCTTCAAAAACCTCCTGAAGACACATCTGTTCATAGAGCATCTTCTCTCCTAATGCATTTCTTCTTGCAGTTCTCTTACATATAGATTTAGCACTTAGAACTGTCCTCTGGTTCTCACACTGTCCTGAAACTGGAGTGTTTCCTCAAATTGTAGGTTGCTTTGGATAAAAGCATCTTGAATGTGATGTACGTATATTGAGAAGCTCCTGCTCTAAGGTCAGGGTCAGTTGAGGTGTGGTACATACAGATGGGTGCGGATATATCCGATGTTCATGATGCAGATTGGAGAGTGCATGTTTGTGACACTGCTCTAGATCCCCTGATGATCGCTCTCTGAGCAGGGTGAGGGTCGAGGTCATGGCCGTGACTCGGGGCAGGAGCGCCACGCGCTGGTCATTGACCTGCCTCCTGGCTCCCTGCCCACCACTCATCAATACTCAAATAATTAGACTGGACCGCGCTCGATGGAAACATGCATAATTAAAAGCACAAAGAGGACCCGTGCCGCTCACAACACATGCCAAAATCTCCCCATGGACATGGGAGTGCAGGTCATGACCGATTTCTGATGTATAACTTAATGTGTGGAATTTAGAGTGGACTGCCTTTAAATGGATTGCCCATTGGCCACTTTGTTAGAAAACCCTTAGATGTATAGCTGTTTGGACCTGGCATTTGTATGAGGTCTTGAAGGTCTGACCACTTCTGGGCGAATTTCAGGGGGCCAAGGAAAGGTACCACCCACATTTAGTACCTCAGTGTCTTGCTGCTGTCGTGATTGATTAGGTGGTCCTCTGCTGTTGTTGGGGGTGCATTAGGACACTTTAGTAATAACAGCACAGGACCACTATTTTCCAGAAATTACTTGATAGGACAATGTACCTGGCTAGTATTGGTCCTATTTTCCAATCATCCCTTTTCCCAAATGAATGGTGCAGAAAGGGGTTGATAAAATATCTACATATAAACTATATCTGTGTAATGCACCTCTACTAGGTAGGCTTGTTTAATAAAGTGGCCAGTGAGTGGAAGTACGAGGTAGGTGTTTCTAATAAAGTGGCCACTTTCTGGAAGTTCATGACATTTCTACTAAAGTGGCCACTGAGCGGAAGTACAAGGTCTATCCAATTAAGTGGCCAGTGAGTGGAAAGATTCTTCTTATGTGTGTGTATGAATGAGAAAGATCAATATGGAAGTAAGCATATAGTCATTATGTGTAAGTATGGGCAGCATGGTGGCACTGGTTCAGGTTTGCTCTGTCAGTTTTCCAGCTGGATAATTAACACTGTCACATCATCGATCCATGTCCTGTGCTCCCTGTCAACCGTCCCCATCTCCCATCCCCCCACAGTGGGAATGAACGAGAGAGAGAAAGAGAGAGAGAGAGAGAGAGAACTTGCCATTCCCACCGGAATGAGTGGCCTAATCGATGGCACCCCACAGCCATTATATTTCTACATTGCACTGGAATGTAGACATTGGTTGGTTCCTCTTTGAATCTGTTTCATCCACTAAACGGTGTGGGCACCACTAACGAAAAATGAATTAAACTCAGTGAAAGTGGTGAAGCTTTCATTTCCCAACAAAAAATGAAACCTCATAGTTTAGTGGCAACAGTTCTTCAGCTGTGTCACCCAATGCATAACATTTTCTGAACAGTTCCGAAATGCTTTAACCTTTGCCAACAAGTTCACTAACAGTTTCGCAAAGCTGGACAGCCAAGAGTTGGAGATGCAGAGAGTGGCGTATTAGGCAAGAGTTTCATGGCTTTAGGATTTGGTCTTTCATTTATTTCGTTAGATCATAAACCAAACTCTATAGTAGGGGACATTACAGTCAAATATGTCCACAAAGGTTTAGAAGAACAGTAGAACCATTTTAGTTCCCTAAAAACGGTACCGTTTGGAAATGAGTTTTGAGAATGTGAAGAACTTTTTGAAAGTTCATGGAATTCAAAACAGTTCCCCCAAAATTGTTATTTTTTTGTTCACATTTTAAGGGTTCTTCCAAGAAAGTTTGCATTATTTTTTAACTTTACAAAGGTTACTCACACACACATCTACAAAAAGGTTATTTGAAGAACCACTAGGGGATGCTTAATGGCGCAACTGTCGAAAAATTGGGCCTATTATTGGGAATCGCAATTTAGACCAGTGAGGATTACACCAGAAATGCAAGAGAAAACCCAACTTGCCAGCGCATCTGTTCACTGGCATTAACTGACATTAACAGAATTAGTAGTTTGCGTGTTGAAGCTGTTTAATGACATTACACTTCTGTGGACTGATTAGTGGTAGTCACTACTGAGAGCACTGGTGGTGCAGCTGTGATTATTAATATTATTATTATTATTATTATTATTATTATTACGATTTATCTGTGTAGCATTTCAGCCATTCTTAAATCATCACTATTAGAACTGATCACTCAACCATTAGTTTAACTACTAGTTACAGGTAAAATTTTCTAGCAACTGCATCTGGACCAGCATCTGGTCCATACAGTAAACAGGACAGTAAATGCCAAAAGTGGCCCATTTTCAGGCCATATTAATATTATTATCTGGCCTTGTTTAGCACATCACAGAAACACGCTCCTGCCAGTAGGTTTGCTTGAAGATCCGCTAGTTTTGCCGGACTTGCTTAACCATGAGTCAAAGCAAACAGAACAAAAGGAATAATGTTCTGTACCGGACAGGGTGGGTGTAAAGGCGCCCTTAGATAACTGCAATGATATTAGACTGTCTCCAAGCAAGTTTTTCACTCTCTCATTATTAATTCTGGTCTTTGCCAAGCACTGAATGAAACCAGATGTCTGCCTCTAAAAGTTCCCTCACAGAAAGTTAATCCATGAAATGGTTACGAATGCACTGCCTGATGCTGGAGACGTTGTTTTACCCGGATTTTGAGAGGAGATGGGCCCAAAATCTATTCATGGTGCGGGGATGCATGCAAGGGGTTGTTAGGTATAAAGGTTCCCAAAGAAAAGTGATTTAAATCAGATTTAACACTATTTTACCATCATCAACATCCATATAAACACTCAGAGACACATTTAGCTTTGTTGGGAGGTTTGGATAGTAACAACTGTTACATTTGTGTTGGAGATATGGCATCTGATTCCAGTCACTATCACTGTAAAAAATACCTGTAAAGAATTGACAGTGTGCTCTGTCAGAAAAGATGACTTAATTTAATTTGCATATACAGGTCTGCTTTGCAATTCAGGAAAGAATGACGAGTAAAGCTAAAGCCCACCATCCAGAAACCCAAAGCAAGAACAGCAAGGTACATTTGAACAAAGTGAATCTCTGAAATCCCTCCATCAATACTGGGTGGTTCTCCAGACCCAGACGCTAAAGAACAAAGCTTTAAGTGTAAGATTTCCACACGGAATCTCCACTGACAGTGCAATTATCTTCAAGAGAATGACAAAAGAAACTTCTTACCTGGTTTCATTTGAAGGAGACTGAGCAAGAGGGGAAAAAAAGGTGTCGCTAATCAAAGGGATTCATGAATGCAGCTTGATTGGAGGTCGGAGAAGCTGAAAGTCCAAAGAAGACCAAATGGATGGCAGCGATTTGGTCGCTGTCACTCTCTCTCCCTCTCTCTCTCTCTCTCTCTCATTCACCCATACCCCAACTGATGTTCTGTCACTCAATCAATGTTATGGACTGGTGACAGTGTCAATAAGTGGATAACTGGGATTCAGGCAAATGGGCCGCTGTGTCCACAGCTTCTAACCCCATGAATAAAAATAGAAATACAAGCTTTTATCCATGTTATAAATACACAGACTGGCCAGTTTATTAGAAACCTCTTACTCATACTCCACCTCATACTTTTATTTTGTATTTATTTCCAGTTTATTATCAGACCCCCACAACCCTATTCGTCATTGGTCAGTTTCTTTCCCCAAGAAGAACATCGCTTTTAAGTTCCCTAAAGACCACTTGGAAAAGCCAGAAAACCACTGGACAAATGTGTTGTGGACTGATGAGGTTTATTTGAGAAATAATTTAAACCTTAACCCAATCATTTCAACTTCATTCCAACTCTGAAACATGGTGGTGGCAGTATCGCTGTTTGGCGCTGTTTTGCTGCCATTGGAGTAGGACAGTTTGCCATTGTTTGATGACGTTAGGAACTCTGGATTGTAACTGCCAGTTCCATATGAGAACATAAGAAGTTTAGCAATTTGGAATCACTGTCAAAGTCCAGACCTTGTATCATTACAACTATTACAAGACCTGAAGCCCAACACCACTGAAGAGAGTGGCCCAACCCAGCATCCAATACTGTCCTCCATATCATTTCACAGCAACCACCAAAGAGTTTGTGAGCCAGTTCACGGTTTAGACAAAGAGATCCAGTCACATGTTAGGTTTATGTAAAAACTTTTTTGCCCCACTCTATACCTCAAACTCTAACCTAAATGCATTTAGTAGGTTGCATTCCACAGCAGGTTGCACTCTCTCTCTTTTTCTCCCTATTATTCATGATGATGACGATGACGATGATGATGATGATGATGATATGTGATGACTGCCAGAGTCCTGCTTATTCAAAAACAAATGGAGCTGAGCAGCTATGTTTTGGTGACCTCGGGCTACATTGTGAGATAATGGCAGGAGATGTCCTATCGCTGCTATCGAGTGCTAACAAAAATCCAGTTCATCGCATGTTAAACACACACATACGCAGAGCCGGTCGATATAACAGAAGAGGAAGGCTGGGAACACACGGCCGTGTCACATGGGCCAGTCCTGGCAATGACTTCATACGGTGGGATTCCGGAGTTGAAGTTTGTTGCGTCAATCTGCAGTTTCCACCAATTGCAGCTCAGACTGTGGGACATGTCATCTTTGTTGCATGAAGCCTGCAAATGACAGTGATGACCCTTGAAGGCCTTGGGGGGGTAGCATAAGCAGGAATAATCAGCAGTAAACTAAATAGTGAACCACAGTCGAACAATTGACAGAAACATCAATGCGTCCATTGATGTGTCCAGCATTTCTGTGGTGTTGTACTGCATTGCTGAAGGTGGGCAGATGGATGTCCATTAGATTATCCAGTCATTGATTCTGATTACAGTAACCTGACAATTGTTTTTCAATATGAATTTCTTTGTAAGACGAATATCAAATGTGAACATCAATTTGATATGTAGGCTAATAGACATATGCGTTGGCTGACATTACACTGGGTGATGGGGGAGAGGGAGGACCACCCAAGCAAGGACAGTTTTGTTCTCTTGGATAGCTGTGGCACACAATATGTATATGATTACATATATATATATGTATACTTTTACTTTCATTCATATATATATATATATGTGTCATTCCACCGAATGGGTGCCATTTGCTTGTTGTAACTCTTCCAAATTGAACGTAATTTTTTTCCTTTTTTCAACTCTGAATCTAATAACACATATATTTAACTATTCAAAACATGTATTGGTCAGTCTCAGGCAGCTTTAT
>JBBIGA010027617.1:0-14097 GCA_037576975.1 Alestes dentex | reverse complement strand
CACACATTCACTTATATACTTTCTCTCTCTCTCTCTCTCTCTCTCTCTCTCTCTCTCTCTCTCTCTCTCTCTCTCTCTCTCTCTCTCTCTCCTGTCAGTTCCTCTCAGTATCAGTCTCTCTTAGTGTGTGAGTGTGTGTGTTTCTCCTCTTTCACGGAGCTCGCGATGCCACAAAAAGGTGAGTAATGAAACTTTTTCACAGCAGCGCACGGGTCAAAGTGCGTGTTCTTCACTCATTATCAACGTGTATGTATGTATGCATGTATTTATTTATTTATTTATTTATTTATTTAAGCGA
Organism: Alestes dentex; assembly: GCA_037576975.1. Classification (NCBI taxonomy): domain Eukaryota; kingdom Metazoa; phylum Chordata; class Actinopteri; order Characiformes; family Alestidae; genus Alestes; species Alestes dentex. The sequence continues at coordinate 13,799 of JBBIGA010027617.1, read as the reverse complement.
ATAGTTAAAAGAGCAGACTTTGCTGTGGTTCTTGGGTTTCTGACCGTGTGTGTGTGGTTTAATTGAAACTGCGCTAAATGTAAAAAGTTCAGCTCCATAAAAATAATTTTAGGGTGAAACACTATTTACCCAACTGTTTGTATGTTTAGTTTTGCGTGTTTTAGCAGGTTAGATTATAATATCCGCTTTAAAGGATAAAAGGACAGAACAAATCTGAAAATAATTAAACATTTTGATCAAATCTGAATCAACTCGTTCCACGATCCCGACATTAATGATACGAATGGCTCTAATAATACTAAAAGAAATCTCAGTGTGTGTCGGCAGCGGGCTGGCAGTGTGTGAGAGTGTGTAAGAGTGTGTGTGAGTAAGTGTGTAAGAGTGCGAGAGTGTGTGTGTCTAAGAGTGTGTGGGGGTAAGTGTGTAAGAGTGTGTGTGTGTGTGTGTGTGTGTGTGTGTGTGTGTGTGTCTGCGTGTGTGTAAATGTGTGTGTGGGTAAGTGTGAGTGAGTGACAGTGTGTATGTGCGCGCGCGTGTGTGCGTATTAATGTTTATCTTCCCGCGCGCGTAAAATACAGTTAATGAAGAAGAGCGACTTTAATAAAGGTTTTGAGGCGCGCGCGGATAACGAAAAAATCCATCACTAAATAAACAAAACACAGAACAACCCCACACACACGCACAAGTACCAAAAACTTTCAAACAATAATATAAACAGAAAACAGTGCTTAAAGTCCAAAGCTTTCAATTATTATTGCTTTTTTTTAAACTAAATTATTCTAAAACTGCACATCTTTATTCCTGGACTTCTGCTTAATTAATTATTCCGATTCTTAAACCCAAGCTCGGTTTGAGAGCCGTAAAGGATCTTCAACGCGTCCTGTTTCCGTTAACCCGGTAAACTGTTCAAAATAAAACTGTTAAAGAAAAGTTTTAAAGAGAAAAAAAATGAAGAAAATAGCCTTGGTTTTCTTTTTTCTCTTTAAAATTGTGTTTTATTTTTAACGGTTTCACGCGGAGAGAAAAATGTTTCGGAAAAATGTTTCATGTTCTGGAGGCTCCGAGTAATAATGTTAATACCAGATTTATTAAAGTTTAATAAGTTAAATATTAAATAAATAAATAAATAGAAACATCCCAACATCACACACACACACCAGTGTGATTTAGAGTTAGTGTGTTTATAATTATGGTGTTTATAATGTGAGTGTGTTTATAATGTTGATGTGTTCATAACGTTAGTCTTTATAATGTTAGTGTGTTTATAACATTAGTGTTTATCATTTTAGTGCGTGTATAGTGTTAGTGTTTTTATAGTCGTAGTGTGTTTGTATTGCTGATGTGTTTATATTGTTTGCGTTTTTATAATATTGGTGTTTATAGTGTTAATGTGTTTATAATGTTGGTGCGTATAATGTTAGTGCTTATGTTTTTGTTTATAGTGTTGGTGTGTATAGTGTTGGTGTGTTTATTGTATTACTGTGTTTATAATGTTAGTGTGTTTGTAATGTTGGTTGTTTAAAGTGTAAGTATTTATAATGTTAGTGTTTATAAAGGTAGCGTGGTGTACAGTTTTGGTGTGTTTATAGGGTCAGTGTATATAGTGTTTGTGTATTTATAATTTGTTTATAATTTGTTTATATTTGTTTATAATGTGTTTATAGCGTAAGTGTCTTTATAGTGTTAGTGTTTATTACATTAGGGTGTTTTAACGTTAGTATGTTTATCGTGATAGTGTGTTTATTGTGTTAGTGTTCGTAGTGTTATTGTTAGTGTGTTTATAATATTCGTGTGCTTATAACGTTAGTGTACATAGTTTTGATCTTTATAGTGTTTATTGTGATAGTGTTTTTATAATGTTAGTGTGTTTATAATTTGGTGTGTTTATATTTTGGTGTGTTCATAATTCTAGTGTGTTTATAATGTTAACGTGTTTATTGTGTTAGTGTTTATAATGTTAGTGTGTCCATAATATTAGTTTTGTATATAATGCCGGTGTTAATATTGTTGGTGTGTTTATAGTGTTAGTGTGCTGATAGTGGTAGGGTGTTTATAATATTGGTGTGTTTATATTGTTGGTGTGTTTATAATTTCAGTGTGTTCACAATGGTAATGTGTTGGCTGTTAGTGTATTTATAATATTAGTGTGTTTATAATGTGATTGATAAATTGGTTCAGTTTGATCAGACAGACAGAGTGTTGTTCAGTGTGATCAGACAGATACTTTGTTGGTCAGTGTGATTAGACAGACACTGTGCTGGTCAATGTAATTAGACAAACTTTTTGTCGGTCAGTGTGATCAGATGAACGCAGTGCTGGTCAGCGTGATTAGACGAATGCTGTGCTGGTCAGCGTGATTAGGTGAATGCTGTGCTGGTCAGTGTGATTAGATGAATGCTGTGCTTGTCAGTGTGATCTGATGGACGCTGTGCTGGTCAGTGTGATTAGACGAATGCTGTGCTGGTCAGTGTGATGGGACAGATGCTGTGCTGGTCAGTGTGATTAGACAAATGCTGTGTTGGTCAGCATGATTAGACGGACATTGTTTTGGTGAGCATGATCAGACATACACTGTATTTTTCAGTGTAATCAGATGGTCACTGTGCTTGTCAGTGTGATCAGACGGACGCTGTGTTGTTCAGTGTGATCAGACGGTTGCTGCGTTGCTGAATGTGATCAGAGGGACACTGTGTTGGTCAGCATGCTCAGACGGACGTTTTGTTGTTGAATGTGATCAGACGGACATTGTATTGGTCAGCATGATCAGATGGACACTGCGCTGGATGGTGTGATTAGATGGACACGGTGTTGGTCAGCGTGATCAGATGGACTCTTTAGACGGACACCGGGTTGGTCATTGTGTGATCAGACGGACACTGTGCTGTTCAGGGTATTTCTATTTCTGACTTTCCTCATCTCCTTTTGAACAGAGTTTCAAAATCAAGCCTCTTGGGAATCTGGAGTCACTTCAATGATGCAAAACAGTAAGTGTATATGTTAAACACAATCAGTCTCTCTCTCTCACACTCACACAGACACATACACACACACACACAAGTGGAGAGAGTAAAGTTGTAGAGTTCATTGTTTCTTTTTCAGATGATGCTGAAATAAAACTAGAGAGCATTAAACACCACACACTGTGCTTTCGGTGTGTGAATTAGGAGTGTGTTTAGTTGTGTGTGTGTGTGTTCGAGGGTGTAGGTGTGGTTATTTGGCGAATTTGGATTGTGTGCTGGTGTGTAAATTAGTAGTGTGTGTAGGTGAGTGTAAGTGTATAAATTGAGTGTGTTTAGGTGTGTGCAGGTGTACAAATTAGGAGTGTGTGCTGAATTCGGAGTCCATTGTGTGTGTGTCTATGTATTTGTGTTGGTGTGGATAAGCGTATGTTGGAGTGTGTGTGTGTGTGTGTGTGTGTGTATGTATGTAGGAGTGTATAGGTGTATGTATGTAGGTGTGTATAGGTGTATGTATTTAGGTGTGCGTGTGCATGTGTATAAGTGTATGTTGGAGTGTGTGTGTGTGTGTGTGTGTGTGTATGTATGTTTGTAGGTGTGTATAGGTGTACGTTGGAGTGTCTGTGTGTGTTTGTGTAGGTGTGTGTGTGTATGCATAGGTGTATGTTGGAGTGTATAGGTGTGTGTGTTTGTGTTGGTGTGTGCATATTTATGTGTGTGGAGAGAAAAGGAGCTGCAGGTGATTCAGTGGTCTGGTTCTGAATGTGTTAAACAGCAGTGGTTCTTTCAGTTCACATGCTTACATTTGTGGGAATTTTCTGTTCAGAATATAAATGTTGTACCTGCTGAAATATGAAGAGAATTCTGACTGGAACATGAAGGGAATTCTGGCTGGAGTGTGACAGGAATTCTAGTTGCGAATGGAATTTGGAAGCTCTCATTGTTTTAGTGCTGTGATTTTAGGGTATTGATTTTTCGATCAGTGACTGCAGTGACTGTGTGTGTGTGTGTGTGTGTGTGTGTGTGTGTGTGTGTGTGTGTGGGTGTGGGTGTGTGTAGGTCACAGTGGGGTAAATCAGTTGGGAGGTGTGTTCGTAAATGGTCGGCCGCTGCCAGACACAACAAGACAGAAGATTGTAGAACTTGCTCACAGCGGAGCTCGACCATGCGACATCTCCCGCATCCTGCAGGTAACAATGTTACCATTATTATTGTTGTTGCTGTTGTTGTTATTGTTATTTTTTATCATTATTATCTGTGATGATGGTATAGAGAACTGGAAGCGGACGTTTGTGCAGACATGAATTTTAGTTAAGAAACTAAACAAAACACAGCTCGCTAAAACGATGAAACGTACTCTGAATGGACTATTGAAACTAGAAAACAAAACAAATAAGCATAACCTGGGGGGAACACAATGAACAACACAGGCAAAAACATGGGAACAACATGGGAAAAACATAGAAGAAACACCACAGTCAACCAATCAACGAAGAACCAAAGACAGGGTCTTAAATACGTGTATATGTATACATAAGGGGAATTCAAAACAACTGAGATAAGGCAGGCTTACAAAAACACAGACAATTACACAGAACATGACAAGACATCAACAGAAACCATGAGAAAACGTAAACAAAGTAAGTGAGTGATAGAGGGGAGCAAGAAAAGACTGTTACATTATTATTATACACAATTGTTCTTCGTAAGTTTTATTCATTAATTTATTTATTTAATATCTGATATGTGTATACAGATTTTTGATCGAGCAACAAATCAGTCTTGTAGAACTGAAGACACAGCAGACTCGTAAACTGACTTCAAAACACTAAAGCTCAGGCCAGCAAAAAAAAGACGTGTCATTGTTTGTTGTTTTAATTAAGAAATAATTAACCTGTGAATGTAGCTATGCATGCTTGTTTCATCATGAGGTTTCAGCCGTTTAAGCATAAATGGCTTGGTAAAAAAAAACCCAGCATGTTAAAGCCCCCCCTGTGGCTTAGTGGTAAAACGTGGTGCGCTGACTGAATACATTCAAAAGAGGGCCCAGATCGATACCATGCTGTGAGCAGAATTCCTTTTTTTTTTTTTTTTTTTTTACAAAAACTTTTTTTGGCCATAAAACCAGTTTTTGCATGTTTCTAAACATTGATTTTATAGCAGCCATGCAGCACACTATTGTTCCTACTTAGGTGTTATTTTTAATTATTATTCTTTTTATAGCTGAAAAGCGATGCCGTCAGAGCTTGTGCGGAATTTTGGAACACTTCCAATGCCAAAATGTCTGTTGATGTCAGGTGTAGTGTGCGTGTATTCAGTTTTTTGATCATTTAAAATCAACCATATTGCCCATAGACTTTAGTTCATCGAATGGTGACTCTGCGAGCTGAGTGCCAGAATTGCAGCGTGGAGAAGAAATTAGACAAGCCCAAAGGCCAGAATGGTCAAAAGTATGTTAGTTTGAGAGTTTTGTAACTTTTTGTAACGTTTTGGTTCAGCCATTTCATAGGTGCTTTTAATGTGGGCTGTTTTAAATCCTCCCGCCTGGTCTACTGGTTAATGCTCTGCTCTGAGAGTCACAGGTTCAAATCTCTCTCTGTGTTTATTATTTTTTTGTGTGTGTGTTTGTTTGTTTGTTTTGTTTTTCCAACACACGCCCCATCCCCCCTTTCAGCGTGAACAGGTCAGTAATGTCCACGATAATAATCAACATATGAATGCTTGTTTTTTTGAGCAATTTGCAGGTATGTGTGTTTTTCCCACACTCCTTTTCGGGTGAAAGGGGATCGCTCAACCCTTTTTCAGCCATTCTTAACCACAAATGGCTTGAAAGGTATTGGTTTGATACCCTGTTGTGAGCAGAATTTTTGTTTGGCCATACAGTTGGTGTCTGGTTTTATAGCAACTATGCAATCATACTTTGCATTTTCTTGCAGAAATCTTTAATTATTATTATTATTGTTATTATGATCATCACATATAATTATTCTAGTGATGATGAAACAAGTCATGATGAAATAAATCATTCATTTTGTTAAAAATTCTTTCAATTTAAGAAACATTAAAAAAACTGATAAACTCAACTTCTTGTCACTGCTATGCTACTCCGGAAACTTCCACTCCTTAATAGTAATATGTGTGTGTGTGTGTGTGTGTTTGTGTGCAGGTTTCTAATGGCTGTGTGAGTAAGATCCTGGGCAGGTATTATGAAACCGGTTCTATTCGGCCACGGGCAATTGGGGGCAGTAAGCCACGGGTGGCAACGCCAGAGGTGGTCGGTAAAATTGCTCAGTATAAACGCGAGTGTCCATCAATCTTTGCCTGGGAGATCCGGGACCGACTGCTAAATGAGGGAACCTGCACCAACGACAACATTCCCAGCGTGAGACTCTCTAGGTTCATCACACAGAATTTCACTGAAGATCACAAAGCAGTTTAAAACAGTACCTCCAACGGAAGGGAGCTCACGTTCACACTGCAGATCTGATCACGTTTATACCGCAAATCTGATCACATTTACACTGCAGATCTGATCACGTTTACACTGCAGATCTGATCACATTTACACTGCAGGTATGATCACGTTCACACTGCAGATCTGATCACGTTTACACTGCAGGTCTGATCACGTTTACACTGCAGATCTGATCATGTTTACACTGCAGATCTGATCACATTTATACTGCAGGTCTGATCACGTTTACACTGCAGGTCTGATCACGTTTATACTGCAAATCTGATCATATTTATACTGCAGATCTGATCACGTTTACACTACAGACCTGATCATGTTTACACTGTAGATCTGATCACGTTTACACTACAGATCTGATCACGTTTACACTGCAGATCTGATTGCGTTTACACTGTAGATCTAATCACGTTTATACTGCAGGCCTGATCCCGTTTACACTGTAGATCGGATCATGTTTATACTGCAGACCTGATCACGTTTACACTGCAGATCTGATTGCGTTTACACTGTAGATCTGATCATTTTCACACTGTAGATCTGATCACGTTTACACTGTAGATCTGATCACGTTTATACTGCAGACCTGATCACGTTTACATTACAGATCTGATCACGTTTACACTGCAGATCTGATCGCATTTACATTGTAGATCTGATCACATTTACACTGCAGATCTGATCACGTGTACACTGCAGATCTGATCACATTTACACTGCAGGTATGATCACATTTACACTACAGATCTGATCACATTTACACTGCAAACCTGACCCCTTTTACACTGTAGATCTGATCATGCTTATACTGCAGACCTGATCACGTTTACACTAGATCTGATCACATTTACACTGCAGATCTGATCGCGTTTACACGGTAGATCTGATCATTTTTACACGGTAGATCTGATCACATTTGCACTGAGTATCTGATCACGTTTACACTGCAGATCTGATCACGTTTACACTGCAGATCTGATCACGTTTACACTGTAGATCTGATCACGTTTATACTGCATACCTGATCACGTTTACACTACAGATCTGGTTATGTTTACACTGCAGATCTGATCGCGTTTACACTGCAGATCTGATCGCGTTTACACTGTAGATCTGATCATTTTTACACTGCAGATCTGATCACCTTTGCACTGCATATCTGATCACGTTTACATTGCAGATCTGATCACATTTACACTGCAGGTCTGATCACATTTATACCGTAGATCTGATCATGTTTGCATTGCGTATCTGATCATGTTTACACTGCAGATCATTCTCTCTTTCTGTCTATTTCTCTCTCACTGTCTCTCTCTCTCTCAGGTTTCTTCTATAAACCGGGTTCTGCGTAACCTGGCCAGTGAGAAACAGCAGGCAGGGGGGGATATGTTTGATAAGCTGAAGATGCTGAATGGTCAGCCTAGCGCGTGGGGTGGGCGAGCTGGGTGGTACCCAGCAGCACCTGGACAACCAAATCAAGGTGAGTCAGAAACCGATAAGTGACTAAAAGTATTGTATTTTTAATGCTTAATAATTTAGAAATAATCACACCTCATTATCATCACCTGGTCAGTTAATTCCACCTAATTATGATCACCTGGTTAATGTAGAGAAATGGGTGTAAAATAATACTAGGAATAATTATGTCGGTCCTAATACTGATTATTTTGTATTAACAGTAAAAATGTAATGTTGAATGTAATAATAACAATATATCATTTTTCCAGTGTGTCTTTTTAATTATTTTAAGAGCGTGTGGCAGACGCATATGCACCTGCTCATTAATTACTCATCAATCAGAAATGAATCAGGCACCTCAGTAGCTCCTCTGTGTGGCTGAAATGTGTGTGGTCTCAGTTTCCTACAGCAGTGTCTGCTTCATTCATCCATTTGTCCATCTGCTTCATTCATCCACTTTGTCCACACATTCTGTCTATCCACTTCATTGATCCACTTCATTCATCCACTCCGTCCATCCACTTCATTCATCTACACTGTCCATCTATTCTGTCCATCCACTTCATTCATTTACTCCGTCTGTCCACTCCATCCGTCCTCTTCATTCATTCACTCCATCCGTTCCTGCCATCCGCTTCATTCATCCACTCCATACATTCCTTCCACCCGCTTCATTTATCCACTCCATCATCCAAGCTGTCCATCTGTTTTATTCATATACATTGTCCATCCATTCTGTCCATCCACTTCATTCATCTGCTTCATCCATGTGCTTCATTCGTTCACTCCGCCTATCCACTCTGTCCGTTTCATTCATTCACTCTGTCCAAGATTGAGTCATCTGTGTACATTTAAATAATAAACTATTCATTCTTTAAATGAACTTTAAGTGACTATTTATTGCCCTTCAGTGCCAACAGGCTCCTTCACGCCAACAGAAAGTGTGTTTACAGTCCCTGGAGTGCAGGGCATCTCCCGTGGGTGTTATAAATCCTAACTGGAGCTTAATGGTTCCATCGCAGGGTACTTTGATTAATGACAGTGGTGTGTAGAGGTGAACACACTGAGCTGAAAGGCCTGTTGACTGGATTCTTGTGTCACACAAAGCTGAGCTCCGTCTCCAGAGAATCCTTTTGTTGTTCTTTTTCAATTGTGTCATCAGGAGAATTCCGGCTTTGCAGCAGGTCCTGGCAGTTTTTCTCTGACTGCAAGGTTTAATGGTCCCTCTTTTTTGGTGCTTTGTGTGGTATGAAAAGCAGCTCCGTCTTTTCAAGTGCTGGTGGTCACATCAATAGGCCTCTGGACGCCCATAAAGTCCACAACACTGAAGACTCTTCAGTGCTGTGGAGCAGATTCTCGATTCCTAAAAAGGATCTTAAAGCAGAATACAAGACCTCTAGAAAAGAGAAGACCACAGGGGCCACAGAGGTCAATATGATGACAATATGCTGAGGGTTTGCAGAAAATAAATAATCTTCTAATCTTGTTCGTGAGGACAATTTTCAAATACTTGCATCTCATGAAGAGAACTATGAAACTGTGCTGTAATATCTTTAATAATCTTCTTGCAGATGTTTGCCAGCAGCAAGACAACAGTGGAGAAAACACAAACTCCATCAGCTCCAATGGAGAAGATTCAGACGAGACCCAGATGCGCCTGCAGCTGAAAAGGAAACTGCAAAGAAATCGCACGTCCTTCACTCAGGAACAGATAGAGGCGCTGGAAAAAGGTCCAAAATAAAAATCCACTCTCTGTACTTTCTTCATCAAACAGAAGTTCACAGATTAACTTTTTTTAGTTTTTATTCCAGAATTTGAAAGAACTCACTATCCTGATGTTTTCGCACGAGAAAGACTTGCAGCCAAAATTGACCTTCCAGAGGCAAGAATCCAGGTGAGAGAGATAAACACAAACACTTACCTGTTCTGTAACTTCTGGAAAACATGGAAGTGCTGGAACACAAATGTGACTCGTCCTGCAGGTTTGGTTTTCAAACAGACGAGCGAAGTGGAGGAGAGAAGAGAAGCTGAGGAACCAGCGCCGACAAACCAGCGGCTCTGGCCACGTTCCAGTTAGCAGCAGCTTCAGCACCAGCGTTTACCAGCAGATCCCTCAGTCCAGCACGCCCAGTAAGAACAAACACTCCCAGCACTCCCAGTAAGAACTGCCACTCTCAGCACTCCCTGAGAGAACAAACACTACCAGCACACCAAGTAACAATACTCCGACAAACCAGCGGCACCAGCCACGTTCCACTTAGCTACAGCTTCATTAACATCACTCCCAGCACGCCCAGTAAGAATAGTCACTCCACTGAAATGTGTGTGTATGGTGTGTGTTTCTCTGTTGAAGAGTGTGAGGTGTGTGAGTATGGTGTTCATGTGGTGTGCGTGTGTGTGTGTGTGTGTGAGAGTGTGTTCCTGTCCTGAGTTGATTCTGGTTTGTTCTACAGTGTCCTTCTCGTCTGGGCCGCTGACTCGGTCTGACTCAGTTCTGTCCAGTTCATTCAGCCTCCCTTCAATGCCGACCTTCACCAACAGCCTCCCCCTGCAAGTAAGTGCCGCTGTGTGCGTGTGACATTTTTGTTCTGTGTTTCCCTGTAAATAACACATACACTACTTCATCGCCAAACTCTCTTTCATTTGACTCCACTTCCTGTCTGCTCCGAGGGACTGACGGCTTCAGAGCAATACTTATCAAAACTGCAGAAAAAATACACTACATGCCAGAACTTTGGGCATACCTTCGGATTAAAAAAAAAAAAGCAATACGCTGTTTTATTACAAGAAAACATTAGAAATATTTAAAAGACGTCATTCTCTAAACTTTCTGCTCTTCTTTGGACTGGATAGTATTTTGACACAATTTTGAAGATGCTTGGCATCATTATCCAGTTGAAGAACGTCTTCTCTCTTTGTAGCCCAGCCAGACCTCCTCCTACTCCTGCATGCTGCCCACCAGTCCATCAGTGAATGGGCGGAACTACGACACATACACGCCCCCTCATATGCAGGCACACATGAACAGCCAATCAATGGCAACTTCTGCTACCAGCTCTACAGGTAGGCAGAGACTGATTTAACATGTCAGAATGTTTCTGGGTTTACTGTTCCAATATGGAATTCCAGACAATCTCGTTTACAGTTTGTCCCGGGTTTTCCGTTAAGGTTCAGTTATGTTCCTCCGTAAATCTGTAAAGCCATAAATCTCACATTTACATCTACGCTCAGAGCTTACAATTATAAAATGATCACTTACGAATTAATTACAGCAGCAATGGGAACAGACATCCTTGAAGTAAACTCATTAATATTCAGATACACAGCTCATATATATTTATCATGATAAATGTGTGAAGAGCGTAAAGAAAAAACACAAACCAGAAAACAGCAAAATGGATCCATATCGGTGATAACAGTGAAAAGGATCCAGATCAGTTTTGTGTGTAAACAGTAAATTCAGATCAGTTTTGTTTGTAAACAATGACAAGGAACTCTTCCATGAGAATGTCAACTGTATTAATGATATTAATGCATTTATTCTTAGGTTAGTGTTAATGAAAACACTCACGGGCCAGATAAACACACTGACACACAGAACAGCAGTCTTTACTGTATTAATATTAATGCATTTATTCTTATATTTGTGTGTGTATTAGTGTCCATATTTAAAACAGCATGATGTATATTTCTATCGCGTTTCGTTATGTACATCTACAATCTGATTTAACTGGATTTACTGCAGATCGAGAACAGCTTCCATACAGACTTACACAAACACCATAAACATGACAAACATAATGAACGTAAACATGCCTTGACAGCTCATGACATTAAAAAAAAAACAGTATCTCCATGGTCAGCGATTATCGGACAGTCCGGTGATTTTGATGATGTCATGTAACCATCGATAACAGTATCGATGGACTGTCTGTCATGACAGTTTATGACATTTATGTTACAGTGTATCTGTCCTGGTTTTGTCAATGTTATGCAGCAGCTCCCGTTTGTTTCACTGTTGATACCCTGGTTCATTCCATCTTTTTCAAATTTAAAAACATCTGAAAAAAATATATGTAGACATTTTATCGCAAACATTCCTTTAAGTATCGCAAAGTTTTACCACATCCACACACATACATTCATCGTTTCATACTTTTGAAGTGTTTACCTTCACCAGCTCAATTTTACTGTAGACATCATCAAAAATATAAATGTAAATCTACATTTGCAGAACAAAGTCAGTTTATCAGGAGCAGTTCTACTGGATAATGAGAAATGAGACTCTTTAACTGATCCACAGTATATGTGTGTGTGTGCGTGTGTCTGTGTGTGTAGGACTCATCTCCCCCGGAGTTTCTGTCCCAGTCCAGGTTCCTGGATCAGAACCGGATCTTTCACAGTTTTGGTCCAGACTGCAGTAAACAAAAGCACTACTTCACCCTCTGACCTCCACAAACACACACACAGAGGAGAAGGAGTGTGTGTGTGTGTTGTGCTCACACATCATGTGCATAAAGTGCTGAAAACATTCCAAACAGCTCAGATAAACAGATGAAGTCTCTGAATCGCCTCTAGGTGGAATCTCTGGGACAAGTTTTTACTTTCACCACAGTGTCAGGAACCTGTCATCATAGAAACAGGTGGATCTCAGAGGCCTACAGTTGCACTGCTCTGTTCTGCTGGAAATATTTAATTAATAAAGATGAAAGAGAGAGAGTTTTAAAGGGATGTGCTTTACAGGAACATTCCGGAGTCACTGATTGTAAAACAGACCAAAGACTTTCAGCTCCATTTCGTTCCTTTTGTGTGTTTTATGTATTGGTTGAGCTGCAAAATTTTGTAAAAAAAAAACAAAAACAAAACAAAACAGGTGTGTGTGAGAGACTGTATGTGTCTCCATAGTGACCGCAGTTTAATCTTCAGTTTTATTTATGATGGAAGAGTGTCTGTTTAAACATTGTGTGGTTTTAATTCTTCTTCACTGTCAAAAAGAATCACTAATTTTATTTAAAAGCTTCAAAATGTATTTTGTGGAAAAGATAAAACCTTTTTGTAAAGGATGTCCAGCGTCTGTCCTCTTATTGATCATTCATCACCCGAGTGCACAAAATAATCACAGGTTTATTTATTTATTTTTTTTACAAACAATGAAATCAAAGTTGGTGAGAGCCAAGAGTTTCCTTAAGGTCACAGCAGATTTTAGGAGAAAAACAGACATTTTTGTTTATTGTTGAGTTGGAGGGAACCTCAGTGTGTGATTATATGTACATATATTTTTGTGTCTGTGTTTGTATGCATGTGTGTGTGTGTGTGTGTCTGTGTATAAGAGAGTGTTTGTGTGAAAATGTTCTAGAAGTCAAGATGCATGTGGCCACTGGGGGTGGAGTCGCAGCCTGGAGAAAACTCTTTACTTTTACTGACCCGACTGACCAACTCCGACAAATCAGGAGGCAAATGCAGCTTCTGTAGAGAGAGAGAGAGAGAATAGCGAGAGGGAGGGAGAGAAAGAAAGAGAGAGAAGGGGGTGGTGGTAAGTGAAGTGGTTCAGGTGTACAGAGATGGTTTTTGGGCATCTGTGTGTGTCACGATGGAGAAGAAGCTCCATCCTACTGTGGAGAAACATTCAGATGTTTTACTTCTCTGAGTAACTGACAGCCAACACATCAGTGTGAGAATCATTAATGAAGAAGAGCAGTTCGTGTTTATCATGCACATTCTTGAGTTCCTGGACTAAAGTTTTGATTGCCAGCTATAAAAAGATTAACTTTTAGTCCAGAAACTACAGGTGCATTGAAGGAACTTCAGAGGCCCATTACTTAAGAGCCTGGTAAATCTTCTTTCTCTTTCGGCTTTACCCTTCAGGGGTCGCCACAGCGAATCATCTGTCTCCATTTAGTCCTATCAGCTGC
>JBBIGA010027597.1:0-14098 GCA_037576975.1 Alestes dentex | reverse complement strand
GTTCCATATAATATTATTGGTTCTTCCACTGTAAATCAGACAGACTGTTCAGTACAGGACTCTGCAGTGTCTCAGACCTCCTTCACCATTCCGTCATCAAAGTAGACATCTAGACCAAACTAAAATAAGGCAAATTTTTAAACATTTTTTTACAGTTATTTTTTTCCCATCTCTAGTTAAAATCCTTCTGAATTATTTTCAACTTTAATACAAAATGTATAAAGGGGTAATTTTACTGACCAGAACTTTTTTTTAAGACCACAACTAATTTTAAGTTTTACTTAATTTTTTTTACTTTTAAAACTTCAAAAGAAAAAAATTAAATAAAAAAAAACAAAAATTTGTAGAAAAAATGTTTGTTGCTTTTTATTTGAAGTGAAGAGGTGGTGAGGCCGGAGTCACCCGGCTGCAGGTCGGAGGGGAGCGGCTGGTCAGTGGAGCGACCGATCAACTTCAAAGGAAACAAACCCAGGTAGAACACTTACAGGTGGACCGTCCACATAGTGACCATCACCATCCACATAATGACATCACCATCCACATAGTGACCATCACCATCCATTTTTTAAACTTTTTGCTCTTTGTTTACGGATTGACATGAAAAAAAATCAGATTTTTCATGCTCTCAGAAAAGAAATGTTTGTTCCTTTTATTTTTCTTTGAAGTGAAGAGGTGGTCAGGCCGGAGTCACCCGGCTGCAGGTCAGCAGCAAGCGACTGGTCAGTGGAGCGACCGATCAACTTCAAAGGAAACGAACCCAGGTAGAACACTAACAGGTGGACTAGAATACATTTCAGACAGTTTATTGTACATCCCCCTGCAGCGCCCTCTGAGGACACGCAGTTCATACTGTTCACACCGTCCACATAGTGACCATCACCATCCAGTCTCCATCACTTTCCAAATAGTGACCATCACTGTGCTCATAAGGACCATTGCAATCCCCATAGTGACCATCACCTTCTACATAGCGACCATCACTGTAAATCCTCACTGTCCTTTTGAAGCAAAAACTAGAGGAAGGGTATGAAATATTAACAGACTTAGCTTCCAAGGGAAAGGCGAGGCCCCCTGGTTTTATTTTCGTCCTCATGACAGACTGAGAAACCTGAGCTAAAGCAGCTCTAATGTATTTATTTAACACACAGTAACCATCACAGTCCATATAGAACAGATATTACTTACGTAAGGAATGAAAAAAGACGGGCCCACTGATTTATTTGTGTTTTATCATAAAGGCCAAATTCACACAGCTTTCAGTCCACGGCGAGTGATGGGTCCTTGGAGCGATCTGGCAAATTTAACAAGGCAGAGCCCCAAGAGATTAAAAGGTAAATACTTAAGATCTGTGAAGAGCTCATTATGTGCTATTTTGGCCCAAAACATTCTTTCTTCTTGTGGGTCATAGTAATGTCTTGCTCTGGAACTGGAGATCAGCTTTATTTATATTATAAACAGTAACTATAACAACAGGGCTGTTTTAGATGAGGCCATGAATATTTGTGAATTAAAGAACATAACAGTTTCCAAGGATGATCACAGGTTTTCCCTTTATTTACGACATGTTAAAATGTTTAAAAAATGAAGCATTGACCAAGGTGTCTGAAATTCTTGGTGTTCCAGGTTCCAGGAGCCCATGTTGGGTGGGGGTGTGCTGCTCTCAGCATCTAGCATGTTTCCCTGATACAAATTGCTGGGTGGATAAGTGGGAAATTAAACGAATTTCATAAAATGGTTCCGGTGCCCATGGTTGTTAGGAAAGTTAATAATAGGAATGGTAGTAACTTTGCACGCTGCATGTTAACTTTAGTGCCATAGCATGCACAGCAGTTTTGAATCAGTTGGTAGCAGTAACATTAGCCAGTTTACAAAGTCAGTATTTGTCTTAACAGAATTAAGAATGCAAGTAGAAAAACTACATTATGGTTATTTACTCACATATGAACACTTGGTATGATGCTGCCAGATGGGGATGTTGGCAGAAATGTAGATTAGCCAACTTTAGAGGCGCCACACATTTCATATTTTGCCATATATTATTATTATTATTATTATTATTATTATTATTATTATTATTATTATTATTATTATTAATATTATTATTATATGCAGATGGTCAGTCAACGCTAAGATGTGGATCAACATGTATGTTTCTCTTACGGTCCTGTTAAAAAAGGAATGTCCCTCTATATCAGGAGGTCCACAGTATTGTTGCCATATTGGGCAACCAGGGTGAATTTCGGAACCACAGGGTAACAGTGACGAGGATTTGTTTAATAAAAGTTGTTTGATGTGGACATTATGTCATTTGTTCCATCTCACAGTCTGACGTCTCATGGGACGGCTGCGTACAGCTATGTATCTATGGCTACTAACCCACCATGTGAAGAACCTCGGGAAGAGAGGCCGAACCCTCGCTATGCCGAGCCAGGAGACGTGGCCTGTGATTTGTGTGAAGGAAGGCACTTCAAGGCATGCAAGTCCTGCATGACCTGCCTGGCCTCCTTCTGTGAGATACACATCCAAGATCACTACAGGAGAGAGGCGCTGCAGAGACACTTGCTGGTGGAGGTCACCGAAAGCCTCGACATACTTCAGGAGAACGCTCGGTTGAAAAAAACGATCGAGGTGGAGCGGAAGGAGAAGCTGGACCTGAGGAAAGAGATTGAAACACTAAAGCAGAAGATCAACGAGCTGACGCTCCCTGATTACATCTGCAAAGGGAAGACACCTGTCCCAGGTAAAAGATATAAGACCCCTTCAGTGGGTAACTTGAACCAGGCCACCAGACTTCTTAACTGGAACCTTTGTAATTTGTAAATTTTAAATTTTTTTCTGGTCTTTTCACATTGTGGTTGGAAATAACAGGGTTAAATTCTTAAAACACCATCCAATCAGGACATCTATCTAGGTATATCTAGGTGGTTTAGCTCCTGTAAGTCTGAGCTCTCCCCTTGGTCAGACCTTCAGGAACTACACTGAAGGTCTATTGTGTCTGATTAACCATCAGTAGTTAAAGGAATCATGTTCTGATTTTTACAGTGGATGGGGGCTGTTTTGTGAGGGGGAACATCACTCTAGTCCTTCTGGAGATTCTCGATAGGTCACTAACTGTGAATAGAAGTGTCCCACAAAACATGTTCCTGCGCTGTGCTGTTGGCTTAGTGCTACATACTACTAGATTTCCATAGGGGTGCTGGCAGAAACTAGCATTATTGTGTTTTATGTTTTTTTTTCTTTGGTTTTTGACATATTTTGCCATTTTTGGCCTGAATGGAAGGCCTAACTCTGATAGCAGGTTCTCCACTCACATTCAGGGCAGTGAAAGTCCACATTGGTCACATTCTGTATGTTTTTCTCTTTCCAGCAAACGTGACACTGGATCCAAACACCGCTCACTGCTCACTCACAGTGTCTGACGATAGGAAACGAGCGCATCTGGGAGAAAAGAGAAACGTCCACCACAGTAAGCAGAGATTTGACAGATGTGAGTGTGTCCTGGCCTCTGAGGGCTTCAGCTCAGGGCGCCACTACTGGGAAGTGAAGGTCAACAGGGAGTTCACTGTTGGAGTCACTAGACAGTCTTCTCAGAGGAAAGGGAAGTTTACCTTCTCACCCAGTGAAGGTTACTGGGGTCTCTACCACTTCAGACAGGCCTTCACTGCCCTAGACAATCCCATCAGGCACCTGCCGATTGACACAGTGCCCCAGGTGTTGGGGGTGTGTGTCGATGTGGAGGAGAAGTGGGTCACGTTTTACAACACTGAGACTAAAGCTCATATTCACACATTCAGAGGAATGCCCTTCACCAGCGGAGAGAAGATATATCCTGTATTCAGTACTCTGTCAAAATCAGTGGACCTGGAAATTAGGGACGTGAGATAAATGAAGAGACTTTCAAAGTTTAAATGCTGTCTTCAAATGGGGGAGTGTTTGGGCAGTGCTTTTCCCCTGTTGTCCTAAGGTTGACAATGACGATCCCTCCCTAAGCTGTCAATAAACACGATGCCCCCAACTCTCAACAAATATGCAGTCACTCCAAATGTCAACAAATGCGATGCCCTCCAACTCTCGACAAATGTGATCACCCTCCAAGTGTTGACAAATACAATACACCCCACAAATGTCAACAAGTGTTATGCACACCAATTCAATGAAAACAATCAACCTTCCCAACTTTCATCAAACTGTCAACAAATAAGATCGCCCCTTCAACGATTGACAAATACAATTGCAGCTGAAGCTAATCATTTAGTATACTCACGACTGATGAAAAAAATGTCCAGCACTTCCACAGGCAAAAGCAAACTACAATTGTCCATGTGCTGATGGCTCAACAGCTAACTTTAGAATGATCACAAGTTTTAGCAAGAGTTTTCGAAGGACTTAATGAACTGTCTCTGCATGTCAAGATTAGCCATGTGTAGTGTGTAAAGTATTTAACTTGCTGCGTGTATCATGTATTCACCCCCCATCATTGGTAGATGGCTACAAGAAGCGTCTCACTGCAGTTATTTCAGCCAAAGGGGGTAACACTAGCTATTAGGGGGTAGGGTGTCTTAACTTTTTCCTCAGTTAGAATATGCATTTTTGTTGCTCTTTTGTGTAATGAGTAAAACAAGCTTAATTTTTGTTGTTTACTTGCAACTTGAAAGATTAGACATCGATTTGTGAACTTTTCTTAATAAAAAAAATAATATTTAATGTGGTGTCCTAATTTTTTCACATGATTGTATCTACTAATGGCTAACAGTGGTTAATAATGCTAACAGATGCAAACAATGGCTACTGATTTGTGACAAAGTCTTATTGAACCATGTCAGAATCCTACTAAATCACGTCTGGGCATGACTAAACGGAGTCTGGGTCCGATTGAACAGAGCCCAAGTCTGGCTTAACTACGTTTGGGTCCCACTGAACCATGTTTGAGTTCCTGACCTTTTCAGAAGAGCCCCTCCAGAAATCCTTAATTTTGTTTAGTTTTAGGAAATAGAGAAGGTCACAGAACCCGGGGTGTGAAGGCAGGATGAGTGGAGTCTTTTCATTTGTCTGATATCAAACATGAAGCATCACATGAAGCATCAGAACCCAACCTGGAGAGGTCTCATCTCAAAATTTCCAGCGGTTTCTCTGATGTTCTGCATAAGCACCAGTCCGGAAGCAATCAGGAACATGTCAGGTCACTGCAGGAACACTCAAACCACTCAGCTCAACACTGCCGCCTAGCATCAGACTCTTCGCCTCTATACCCGCTACACTCGGCACTGTTTCACCAACCAGATCAACCACATTCCATTCCGACAGATTGCTAAAAACGGGAAACATCTCCAAAAAAGACTGAAGGAAAACCAGCTAGGATTATAAGAAGACGCCAAGACGGCCAAGCATTAAGAGCTGTAATACTGATTCTAAATCTCTGCTGTATAATATCATGGACTGTTCAGGTAGGATGTTCTACAGGATGTTCAACAGGACCTGGTGTCATGCTCATCATGACAGAGTCCCCCAGGTCATCTGAAGAGTGTCTGGTCCGTGATGTGAAACACTGGACCACAGGCAGGACTGGAGATCCTGGATTAAAGAGCAGAGATGAAATAAACCGAGGAAACTCTATTCACAGCTGTGAACATGTAACTTCTGTTCGGCAGCTTTGCAACGCAACTATCCGCTGCTATAATACAGTACCTGTCAAAATACTGTATTTAACCACACTGTAGCTGTTGTCAGTTGCACTGAACATTGTCTTGTCTTGTCTGTCTAATTGTACTGTTGCTCTTGTGTTCTTTTTTCTAGCGCTTTGTCCTGTCTGGACTTGAGGTCTTGTGTTCCTGCTCTTGTGTTGCACCTTGGTCTTGGAGGAATGTTGTTTTGTTTATTTACATGCTGTGTGTAGGCTATATGGTAGAAATGACAATAAAACCTACTTGACTTGACTTGAATAGTCAGGCTGCGTTTACATAAAATTAAATTATTCTTAACTGCAGAACATTCGACCCCTTAGTGAAAGCTAGTGGTAGGAGTCACTATGGAAATGACAGTGTGTTACTATGATGAAATCTGTTCCATATGATATTATTGGTTCTTCCACTGTAAATCAGACAGACTGTTCAGTACAGGACTCTCTGCAGTGTCTCAAACACTCCGACCTCCTTTACCATTAACGCAAGAGAACAACCAGGTCCAGCACCACCTTGTGGACCTCAGGGGAAAAGTCATCAGAGTGGACATCTATACCACAACTATTAAATATATATTTTAAAAAATGCTAAAATAATAAAATTGTTTCTTTGCTGTATTGATATAATATCGTGCCAGAAAATATTGTGACACGCTGAGTTGATTTTGTTCCCATCTCTAGTAAAAACCCTTTTGAATTCTTTTCTACTTTAATACAGTTCTTTACAAACTCAGATTTTTAGTTCTCACAGAAAAGAAAAGTTGTTTGTTGCTTTTATTTCTTTAAAGTGAGGAGGTGGTAAGTCTGGAGTCACCCAACTGCAGGTCAGCGGCGAGGAACCAATCAGTGGAGCAACTTATCGACTTCAAAGGAATCAAACCCAGGTAGAACAATAAAAGGTAGACTAGAACACATTTCAGATCTCTTATAGTAACGTCTCTACAATCCCCTGGGGACACAAATTTAACATTAGAAACAGCACCACCTTGAGGACACCCAGTTCACACTGTAACCCTACTGCGCCTCTCTGTGGAAACACAGTTCCCAGGGTAAAACCCCCACATTCTAAACGCACCTACAGCACCCTCCTGAGGACATGCAGTATATGCGGTATTAATGGTATTAAAGTGTATAGGATGAAGGTGAACTTATTCACACTTAGCAAATATCTCATTTGAAAGAAATATGCCATTTGGGTGTCAAACGACATTCTAAGCAGTCATTTTATATCTATTTTGTATTCCGTAGAAATTCCAAAGTGTCTTCTGTTACAGTAACAAGGCAGACAGGCCAAACTCACACAGCTGTGAGTCTGTGGAGAGCAACTGGACAGTGGAGTGACCCATTGACTTCAAAGGATGGAACAGCAAAAGGTAGACTGTAATACATTTCAAATAAGGAACAGAGGCTAAAACTACTCATTTATTTGTATTTTAGAACAAGTTCTCAAATAATTGTTCACAAAATCAATCCTAAATATATACATAGCCATAATTTTAAGTATTTTCATTACTGCAGTTCAAAATACATCCAGTAGGAGGCAGAAGTATATTAAGAGTCTTTAGGCGAAGTGGCCCTGGAGTTTAATGAGCATCCAAATTATAAGTAGCTCTGTCACTGCATATATAAATACGTCCAGTAGGGGGCAACAGTGTATTAATTCTTAGAATTATAAATCTGATTTTATTGATATTTATTTTTTAAATCTGGTTTTACTTTGCTGCTTTTATCCTCCAGGACTCTCTGAACACACAGTCTCCGAGCCTCACTTGTGGGGGGTCTGGAACCTGGGTTTGTTGGGGAGGGCTTCCTTCATACAAATCGCTGGGTGGATAAATGTGTGGGGGTGGGGGGTGGAACGAATGATTTTTTTAGTAGGGGGACACCTTAATATAATGGTTCCGGTGGCCATGGTTGTTATGTAAGATAATAATACAGCTTTAGTGCTATAGCATGCACAACAGATTTGAATCAGTCAGTAGCACTAACATTAGCCAATTCATAATGCCTGTGTTTGTCTTAACATAATTAAGTATGCAAATACAGCAGCAATGTTATGGTTGTGTATTCACATATGAACTCAATGTACGATGCTCTCAGGTGAGGGTGTTGCCGGAAATGTAGAATAGCCTACTTTAGAGCCGCCACACGTTTAATATTTTATATTACTATTATTGTTATTGTTAGATAAGAGACCTAATCAATGAGATAAGAGACCCAATCAATGAGTAAATTGAACCAGGCCATCTGACTCCTCAACTGGTTCTGAAACATAAAATAGGTATATTTACAGGTCACTGACTGTAAATATAAGTGGCGGAGTAACCAGTTCACCTTCTCGTCCAGTGGGGGCTACTGGTGTCTCAGCCACTTCAGACAGGCCTTCACA
Source organism: Alestes dentex (assembly GCA_037576975.1). Classification (NCBI taxonomy): domain Eukaryota; kingdom Metazoa; phylum Chordata; class Actinopteri; order Characiformes; family Alestidae; genus Alestes; species Alestes dentex. The sequence continues at coordinate 6,032 of JBBIGA010027597.1, read as the reverse complement.
GCCCTGGGCGATCTCATCAGGCACCTGCCAATTGACACAGTCGCCATCATTACACTTTCTAAGGTGAAACTGATGAATGTAGCCTTTATGATGTCTGTTAGAATGAACCCTTAATGAACATTTATGCAGGTTTATGTCAGCTGTTATAAAGGTTTACATAGGAGTCTTGTAGCCTTACAACCACTGCTCTTCAAAGTGTTACTGAGTTTTCTAAGATAAGCCAATGATCATGAAAGAAAGCTAATGAGCTAATACAGCATACTGTGTAATATACTGTTTTGACCTGATATTGCTAATAGTAGCTACTATAGGCTAACAATAGCTAAAAGTGGCAATCAGTTGCTATCAGAAGCTAACAATGGCTAACCTGGCTTTCAGACTTGTAATGGAACAATATGGGTGTTGCAGCATAATAATCTCTGAATGTGACAGATGTAGAAACATTACTTTGTTTGGCTAACTTTTACTCTGGCTTATTTTAGCCAAACATTGGCTCGAGTTAGCTAACATGCTTGCAAGGATTGTTTGTTACGTGTATCCAGTATTACCTATAATTTATGTTAAAGGTGAATCAATAAACACCGCTTTATGTTGCCTTTAAGTTTGTTTTCATGACATTATTATTATTTTTATAGAGACTGGGTACAGCTAAATTAGGCAGGAAATAAAATTAGACCCTTTCTATTTGTCCAAGTGTCGTGACATATTCGCAAAATTTCATCATCAATTGTGAGTTTTAAAGTATGTGGGAAAAAAAACGAAAACATTCGAAAACAAAGTTTTGTCTTTTTCATATCCGATACCTATATCACACCCTTAAGTATCAGATAACAGTACCAATCTGATTTTTTCATTCTCTTCAACAACTATATTGTTAATAACACATCTGTCTGAATCTGAAACTGCTCCCTACTTCATCTAGGGGACACTGTGTAGGTTAAAATTCCGCGTTTCTACACCCACATAGTGCCCAGTGTGTCAATTATAAAGTTCTACACACATAGCTGAGTCTCCAGTGGCTCTTAGAAATGTTTTACACTGTTTGTGTGCAGGAGTCTATATTTTAAGTGTACAATGTAGGGGGAAGGGTGGGCAATTGGGACGCAGCCCTGCATTACTTGTGTCCTCATCTGTGTGTTACGCCTTATGGCATGCTGATCAGAGCTTAGTTCAGTGTTCACAGGACCGTTCAGTCTTTTTCTGATATCTGATATCAGATCCAGTCACTTTGGCCCATATCAGATTAATGCACCGCACCCCTAATTAAATCCCAACAGTGGGGCCAGTTTCACTGTGTACTGTCTGTTGAGTCCCATTTGAGCGCGGCCCTACACCTGTATTCTGCACCGCAGATGAGGTTACAGTTCGCCCAGAGCTCCTCCTGCTTTCTGCTTTGACCAGATCCTGAAATTCCACATTCCACTATGGCAGGAAGAGCCCCGAGCAGACTCCTCCTCCTCTCATATCTGAAAACAAACATCTCCAGTTTGGGATCTACGAAAACCCGAAAAAATCAAATCTAAATATCTTTGATCAATCACCAGAAGACACTGGACCAGATGGATAGGCGGTAAGATCTGTAATATTAATCTCATATCTGTGGTGTTTATTGTCAGATACTGTTCAGGCAGGACAGTCTTCAGGACCGGCACCTGCTAAAGTGCCCATTAACTCAGGCCGACTGAGGGCTGTAAAGAGACGAGGACACAGAGGTTAAAGAATTCAGCGTGGAAACTGTGGTCTTGATGTTTTGATGGACATTTTCATGAAATTTGAGAATAGAATCTTTTTTGTATAGAAAAAACTATACAATGATAATGTTTTACACGGATGCCACACAGGTTGAAATCTCCTTCCCAGATGAGTGAGCACTCCACGGGGAAACCTGACAATTTTAAGGAGGCAGACAGCAGCAGGTAATACGACTTTATAGTTCAGTTGTAGCCACAACCTAGTCAGGTGTATAAATGAGATAATTAAGTCATGGTTATTGTCCAGTGTGAGAATTTAATCATGGCCATCATAAGACATGGGAATGAGATAATTAAGTCATGGTCATTGTAATGGTATAAAGAATATACACTGTATAGACAAAAATATTGGGACACACCTGTTTTTCAGGGTTTAGGCTAAGCCCCTTACTTCCAGTGAAGGAAAATCTTAATGCTTCAACATACCAAGACATTTTGGTCAACCCCATGCTTCCAGCTGTGGACACAGTTTGGAGAAGAACATTTTCTATTCCAGCATGACTGTGCCCCAGTGCACAACTCAATGTTCATAAAGAAATGGCTGGATGAGTTCGGAGTGGAAAAACTTGACCGGCCCACACAGAGCCCTGACCTCAACCCCATCCAACACCTTTGGGATGAACTCGTCCAACATCAGTGCATGACCTCATAAGTGCTCTACAGAATGAATGGGCAACAAATTCCCATAGAAACGCTCCATAATCTTGTGGAAAGTCTTTCAAGAAGAGTTGAAGGGGTTACAGTTGCAAAGTGGGGACCAACTCCATATTAATGTCTTTGTATTTGAATAAATATTAGAATACAATGGTGTAATGGTCAGACGTCCCAATACTTTTGTCCATATAGTATAGTTAAGTCATGTCATCATAGTACATCTGAATGAGATTAAGTTGTGACAGTAAAAAGGCCACAGCTTCAAAGTCATGGGAATGAGACTGTGAAGTCGTCACAACTTGATAAGGTGTGGAAACATGATAATGGAGTATGAGAGTTGTGTCATGCCCACAAGTAATAGGAACAAAACAGTTAGGTTGTGACTGTGATTTAGTAGACATGGGAATGAGATAATTAAGTCCTGGCCATTGTAAAGTGTGGGAATGAGATCGTTAAGACATGGTCATTGTAAAGTGTTGTTTTTGCTGCTAATATTTAGGATATGGATTGGATGGACTGGGGAGTAAAATGGCATTTTTGCAGCTCCAAAACTTTAATCTAAAAAAGTTTAATGATGTTTTACCCTTATGCCACACAGCACAAAATCTCTTGTCCAGATGAGTGAGTCGTCCATGGGGAAAGCCATGCATAGGAGGAAGACAGGCAGCATCAGGTAACAAAATATGACAAAAACACCACAGACATTGTAAGATGTAGAAATGAGATAACTGTAATAGTGAAGTTGTGGCCACAACTTAGTAAGGTGTGGGAATGAGATAATTTAGTCATGGTTAATGTAAAGTGTGAGAAAGACATAAGCTAGTCATGGTTATTGTAAAATGTAAGAACAAGATAATTAAGTCATGGCCATCATCAGATGTGGGAACAAGGTAATTAAGTTGTGACAGTTCTGTTTTTGCTGCTCATTTTTTTATATGGGCTAGATGGACTGGGGAGTAAAATTGCCTGTTTTCAAACTTTAAAACATAAATGTTTAATAATGTTTTACCTTGATGTGACACAGGTCAAAATCTCCTGATGCGCGGAGTGAGTCGTCCATGGACAAAATCATCAATATAAGAGAGGCCGACAACATCAGGTACTATGGTACACACCTTCTACAGAGAGAACCTTCCTAAAACACACTAATTACAGCATTAAAGATTCAATATAGAAACCTTCAGCCTTTCAAATGCAGCAAAAAAAGACAACTTTTTTTAGTATTATTCACTGTATGGACAAAAATATTGGGACACACCTGTGTTTCAGGGTTTAGGCTAAGCCCCTTACATCCAGCAAAGGAAAATCTTAATGCTTCAACATACCAAGACATTTTGGTCAACCCCATGCTTCCAGCTGTGGACACAGATTGGAGAAGAACATTTTCTATTTCAGCATGACTGTGCCCCAGTGCACAACTCAATGTTCATAAAGACATGGCTGGATGAGTTCGGTGTGGAAAAACTTGACTGGCCACACCGAGCCCTGACCTCAACCTCACCCAACATCTTTGGGATGAACTGGAATGGAGACTGGGATGAACTGGAATGGAGACATGGGATAATGAGATAATTAATTCCTGGCCATTGTAAAGTGTGGGCATGAGATGGTTAAGACATGGTCATTGTAAAGTGTTGTTTTTGCTGCTAATTTTTTGGATATGGATTGGATGGACTGGGGAGTAAAAATGGCATTTTTGAAACTTTAAATGTAAGATAATTAAGTCATGGCCATCAAAAGTCATGGGTACGAGATAATTAAGTTATGGCCATTGTCAGGTGTGGGAACAAGGTAATTTGTGACAGTTCTTGCTGACAGTTTTTGCTGCTTATTTTTTATATGGACTAGATGGACTGGGGAGTAAAATGGCGTGTTCTGAAACTTTAAAACACAAAAGTTTAATAATGTTTAACCCTGATGTGACACAGGTCAAAATCCCCTGTGCGGAGTGAGTCATCCATGGACAAAATCATCAATATAAGAGAGGCCGACAGCATCAGGTACTATGACACACACCTTCTACAGAGAGAACCTTTCTGGAACACACGAATTACAGCATTGAAGATTCAATATAGAAACATTCAGCCTTTCAAATTCAGCATTCAGCAAAAAAAGACAACTTTTAATTATTCAATCAGTATTATTCAGCGCCTTAATTTCTGCTTTGCCATTTCAAGTGGGCTATTTCACTGGGACAAATTCGGTTGGAAATTCAGTTGGAAATTCGGTCTGACATTCGGGACCTACAGGAAAAGAAGAAGAGTGCAGAGCATGTTTTGAAACTTTAAAACACAAAACTTTAATGATGTTTTACGCTGATGTGACACAGGTCGAAATCTCCTGATCTGCTGAGTGAGTCATCCATGGACAAAATCCTCAATATAAGAGAGACCGACAACATCAGGTACTATGGCACACACTTTCTGTGGAGAGAACCTCTCTGGAACACGTGTTTTAAACTGTTTATGTGATGGAAAATGTATTCTGTCTTTCAGTTCGGCATCATTTGCAGACAGTGGTATTTCTGAACCAAACTTCAGAACTCCAGAACACAGGCAGAGCCGTCAGTACGCTAAGCCGGAAGACGTGGCCTGCAATTTGTGTGAAGGAAGGAGGTTGAAAGCATGTAAGTCCTGCATGACCTGCCTGGCCTCCTTCTGTGAGCTACACATCCAAGATCACTACAGGAGAGAGGCACTGAAGAGACACTTGCTGGTGGAGGTCACTGAAAACCTTGACATAGTTCAGGAGAACGCTCGGTTGAAGCAATCGATTGAGAAGGAGCGCGAGGAAAAGCTGATACTGAAGAAAGAGATTGAGACACTGAAGCAAGTGAATGAGACACTAAAGCAGAAGATTGGTGAACTGAGGCTTCCTGAGTACATCCGGCAGGAGAAGACACCTGAAGCAGGTGAGTGACATGGGATAGGAGGATCAGGAGCTGGGAGTCAGACATGAGCACAGAAGAGCTGTCAGCCAGAAATGGCAGCTCAAGTCGTGGCTCACAAACACACCTCTGAAGCCTCCTGAGACCAAACCTTACAAATCTCACGTTTTTCATTTCTATTTAAAAAGTGTATTATTAGATACTTCACAGTCCTGGGCAACCTGAGGGATATCTTGAGGTTGTATGGTGGTACTACCTCGGCACATTGCTGTAGGGAACTCAGCTCCACTCCCGGAGGCCCGGTGTTCAGCAGTTTGGTTATTGCTCCACAAACACAATCAATAAACCTAGTAATGAAAAAGTGAGCTGAACCAGGTGTGTCTGAAAAGGGAAATCACCAAACTGTGAACCTGGACACCAACGCTCCAGGACCACATTTACCTTTGATGTTATAAACAGAAAGTAAAGCAAAGAAAAACACTGTATCAAACGTGATTTAATGTACACTATTCCTTACGCCAAACAAAGCAGAGCCTTGTGTTTAAGATCCATAAAACTGCTGTGCCTGTCCATATCATTCATCACGCACTGTTTATTTCCTCTTCTCAGTTAATGTGACGCTGGATCCAGAGACAGCTCACTGCGCCCTCTCTCTGTCCCACAACAACAAACGAGTTCGACATGGCGAGAGGAGAAACGTCCACCACAGTGAGCAGAGATTTGATAAGTGGGAGTGTGTC
>JBBIGA010027576.1:0-14099 GCA_037576975.1 Alestes dentex | reverse complement strand
TGTGTGTGTGTGTGTGTGTGTGTGTGTGTGTGTGTGTGTGTGTGTGTGTGTGTGTGTGTGTGTGTGTGTGTATACCTACCCACTGCGTGATTTGTTTTCCAGTCCTGTGTTGTTAAATCTGCGCCGCCTGCCCAGCCCAGTTGCTGACTGTGCGTCGCGTCAGTAAGTCAGCGTGACAGCGAGCCGTGTCCTGTAAACACCGCTCTGTTTGTGCGTGGTCAGGGGAGTGTGTTTGCCTGTCTGTGTGCTGAGGAACACTTTCATCTCTGCACAGACTCCTCTGTTCCTCCCAATCCAGGTTTGAACTATAGACCCTTGCTGTTTAAGCCACCTATTTTAATCTTCTGATTTGGCACGAAACTACACAATCGACTGCCTTCAAGGTGCCCTGTACATGATGTTTAAAAACACATGGATCTGAAATTTGTGCTTAAATTGCATCTGCCCCTGTATGTTGTTTTGACCTCGCCATTGCAGCATTTTTTAACACAAAGGCACGGGTGGTGATATATGGACCAAGAGACCAAAATGTTCAGAGTAATATTTCGTTCCGTAAACAATTATTTGTGACGGCAGCCTGTTTGGTGCCTTTTCAACCAAAAACAGAGTCTATCGGTGTCAGGAATTTTGGACCAAAATCTGGGAATGTGAACACTGATATGACACATATGAAAGCCGCCAGTAGAAGAACAGTATGGAATAACACACAGCACACGCCAGCAACAAGTAGTTGACAGTGGAGGTGGCCAAGACCAGAATAGGTGGTGCTGAGGGATGTCGGCCTGCTGTCAGAGAATCTGTATCATATTGCTTGGCATGCAGCACACATGAGCCTAAATGATATCACACAGCCTGCCACAGAACATGGCCAAGATTTTCTTGGCATCATCTTGTACAGTGTGGCATGGAATAAACTTCAGACTGCTGTTATGTCACAGTTTGCAACAGTGGGTTTAAGAGGAATGTGAATTTCCATTTATGATTTTACATACAGCCATGGAAAAAAAAAAATCATTTTTTCTGGTTATTGCTTTTGTGATTGTTTTATACACTATTGACCAATGTAATGTAAATAAGATATTATACCTTGAAAATAAACTCTTAAATTATTTTACATCTGCAACAATTAAAATAGTGATGTTAAAAGCACAATGTGTGCATGTGGGACTCAAACACTACTGCACTCACACATACGGAAACGTTTATTTTTTACACAGCTCACAGAAAAAAGGGAAAAGTGGTCTCTGTTTTTTCCATGGCTGTGTATATATATATAAAAAAAATGTATATGTGTTTACAATGTAGACATCACGACCCCTGGGTCCATGCAACCGTGAAGAAAAGTTTCTGTACAACTGTGAAGAAAGGTTTCTCTACAATGTACTGGTGTACCTTTTCTTTTTGATGCATTTGAGCCAGTCAGCTGTGACGTTAGGCCAGTCTAAATAGCTCAATTTGGTGTCATTTCACATTCTGTTATGGTATAGTTTTGAGGTCTTTACTGTTCTAAAATGATATATAGTAAAATAAAATGATAAAAGTGAGGAAAGGTCTAGTCTAAATTTCCCGGTGACGTTGTGGATGGACTTAAAAAGAAGGCTTTGAAAGCTGCTGCGCATTTATTACAGGAAAGCCCAATTTCCTTCTGCTTGCATCATGGAGAATTCCGTGTGAGTGGGTGTAGGCCTTGTCAGGAAAGCACACATGAAAGATTGATAAGTGAACTAGGCCGGTCTGGGGAAAAAACAGCAGGTGTTCCTGGGGAAAGCACAAGCTGGAGGGGAGGGCCATAGGGCATTAGTCCATCACAGGTTTGCATTAGGCCTGGGTAATGGTAGTAAATTGCAGCTGATTATCCAGCATTTTGACTGATATTGATATGCATCTGTGAGGTGCTTTCATTACTAGTATTGTGGTGTTCTATTCCTCAGTAATATATTACAGTAAAACCTTGAACTCTGATCAGTGGCTTCTTTAGCTCACTAGGTAATGATGTGTTTTACACAGTAGAAGTCTAGCCATTCACTATTCACAGCACAAGCACCCCAGTTAAGTGAGGTGGCAACAGGTGACGTATCATCTTAAGTGTGGAACTGATTTGATTGTCTCAAAACAGATGTAATGTATCGCAGATAATCTATTTGTTTTTTTTTGTTTTTTTAGGGCTCCAAAATTACTTGAATGTTAAACTGAATCATAATAGTTTTCGACAATCATGATAAGATCCACCGTCTTCAGTTTTGCCTATACTTTTCCTTTTCTCCAATACTGTGAGTCTCAGTAGCATGTTTGCGTGTTGTTTACCTGGTCAGTTTTTTCCTCTAATTTAATTATTTATTTTTTAACTTTGAAGCTGTGTTATGTCTTCGTCATGTCTGTTTATCAGCGGCGGCCAGGAACACGAGGAGAAGCGACAAAGAAGTCTATTTCTGGATGCATGTTTATTTTTTGTGGAAATGTGTTGCCTGCATGCTGTCAGGCTGTGTGGTGGGTGTTGACCCTCATCACATGTAGCCGTCTGGCCGTCTCTGACAGGCTCCACGCTCTGCCTTGACTACCTGGCAGAACTTTTATGATGAAATGGAAACCTGGAGGTTTTTCTTTTTCTATGAATCTCCCTCTCTCCCACAACCCTTTTCATGTTCTGAAAGACTATCACTCAGCTTCCTCAAAGCATGGGCTACTGGTTCATGCAGCTCCCTCATTCTCTCTGTTACGCTATTTATAAAACCGATTGTGTATTAAGGCCCAATACCTCATTTGATGTAGGTGGTCTTTATGTGACGTGTTCGCCAGCAGCCAGTTTAGTGCCTTTGCAACGAAAGGCTGCTGAAGTTAGTGTCAGAAATTCTCCAAAAACTTGGAATGTGAATACTTCTCTTACAGTACATATAAAAAGCCACCAGTAGGAGAACAATATGGAACAACACATGCCAACAAGAAGTAGATGACAGTGATGATGGCCAAGACCAGAGTAGGTGGTGCTGAAGACACTTTGATCAGGAAAATAAGACTGACATGAAGTAGGCCCTGACCAATATGGAGAATTTTGTGGCCGATACTGATTTTAAGAGGCAAAACATTTGCATAAAAGATATCAGGTGATAATTGTACATTTATATATTTTTTAATACTCCAGGAGTTTTAGACGCCAGTAGTGTTTTTACTCCAATAAACAGTGCTTTATTGACTGATATGATTGTTCTTAACTGTTACACCTCTTAAATGCATAACAGTTTTAATTCAGGGATTAACAGTTTTAATTCAGGGATTCTCAACCTTCTGCAACTTGCAGTGGAATCCACTAGCCCCAAAACCCTCAGAAGAAGAATTAACCTTCCTTATTAGTGTTTCCATTAGTAACTGGTCTCTGCAGTGGAGCAACACGCCTAAATCTTTGAAACGAAGATTCATGTTCATTCGCAAAAACAAATCCCCTCAGAGGTGAAATTGCTACACCCCCCACCCCCCCAAACAAACCAAAATGAACTCCCAACACACACACACACACACAATCTGGTCGACAAAATGATATCGCTTCTCCACCGCAAAACCAAACCTCTTGATTCACAGTAAACGCTGTTTATCATTTGAAATTAAAACAAATATAACTCAGTAATGAATGTAGCATTTTAAATTTTGTTTGACGATATAATCCTGCAACGTAGTATCAGAACTAACACAAACTTTGCAAACACAAACTTAAACACACACAAAAAACAAGTGTCTTCCGGGTCTTCTTTGTATATGTGAGAGGGCCCTGGTGGAGTAGTAACGCCAGCTCTGGTAAAATCTTAGTCTGCTAGCAGCTCTTAATGAAAGTCTGGGTTTACTGGTAGTGAGGGACATTTTATCTGCAGGCTATAAAGCATCCATAAACGTCACTCAAGATAAGAGCCAAATGCTGTAAACGTAAATGTAATCAACACTCTACCAAAAAAAGCCCCAAAATTTTAATTTTATGTTTATCCAAAGGACAAATCAATTTCATGTGATCAAAATGGATGAAAAAAAATCTAAAACTTTTAAAAGAAGTTTTACAGAGCTGTTATGTAAGGAGCCTGAGCAGCATTTTCAACTCAGCCTGATTGTGTGTGTGTGTGTGTGTGTGTGTGTGTGTGTGTGTGTGAAGCTACAGACCTTCAGGTTAGGCAGTTCATGATCATTAGTGTTACGGATTATGAGAAAGACGGCATGTTATTGGTTGCACCTCTTTGCAAGTGTATATATGTTGTGTCTGTATTGTAGTGTGAATTCTTGAATGTGAAGTTCAGCCATGTAGGCATTACTCACCCCGGCCGTTCTGTGTTGTGTGCTGTAGGATCGCACGAGCAGCCTCCGTGTTGCTGTCTGACCCCTGCTTCCAGCTGCATTCTATCCAGCATCTGCTCGGCGAGGGAGAGGCCAGTGCAGCCGGAGCTGACCACAAACACTTCTCTCTACATGCCTGTGAGTTGGACACTACACAGCCTTTCCCTTATGTTACTCCTAACACTGTTACTGTCACTGTTAATCCTGTGTCACCATTTATCAGCACAAAGTGCCCTTTCCAAAGCAGTGCAGAACTATGAGGAATTACTGTTTGCAGTATCTGATATACCCTTAATAGTGGTTCACTTGAGTATTGTGTGTGCAAAATTTGCCACATGCACTCACTACGTTTTTCCTGGCCTCTGTCGCCATTGACTTGCTCACTAGGGATTTAAGCCCAAGTTATGTTAAGCTGCTTTGTGACAATGGCAGTAAAAAAAAAGGCTCTATGTAAATAAATTTGACTGAGGTTGCGTCTGAATTTAAAACTATGCATACTATCCACCAACCAACTGCGTGCTCAAGAGGTGCACCGTTTAAAAGACTGTGAAATAATACCTAATCATCAACAAGCTCGAGGTTAATCCGAAAATGGAAGCTCAGTGATGAAGAGAGACTGGTGTTAATGAGCTACCTTATTTCCCACCAAAGCATTCTCCAAGCCTGTAAATCCACTTCAGCTGTGAAAACAGGACAAACCTACACACACAAGTTGCGTCTGCGTCACGACATATTCTCAGCCTCGTTATCTCACACATACACTTGGATCCCAAGAGTTTAAACTATGTTATTTGGGTGGCAATCATTCTTTCTAGCTGCTGTCTCCTGCTGTCGTCTCTCAACAACACGTCTTTTTCAGACCCTAGATTTTAAAGGTGGAGGGAAAATGAAACCAAAATCTGTCACCAAAAGCTTTTTAGTAAATCAAAGCTTATCTATGTATGTTTATGTAATCAGCCTCATATAATATCCCCACCCTGTTTTTGCATGACCCCTATGTTTTTTTCTTCCTCCCATAAACACATCTGCATGAGGAACAGGAACATATTTTGGGGATTAAACTATAGATTTTCTCTCTATGTAGTCTTATTTTTGTTCATTGCTTTTAAGTTGTAGGCTGCTGTTTTGCTTTGTTGCTAATAATAATAATAATAACAATAACAATATCATACATGCTTGGAATATAACTTGACAGAGTCTTTCTCACCAAAACATTTCACAGCCCAAAAAAATTACAGTTGATAAAAAATATTATGGACGGCCCATGTTCCAGCCACATCATGGTATATTTTGCAGTGCATCTTCTTACACACACGTACATCTGCCCCTGGGAGTCATTGTTAACGAGTCTCTCAACCAGCACGTCTTTTAGAGACACATGCTAATTTACACCTGGGTTTGAAAGCTGGTCTCAGTTAATTGCTCAAGCTTTACTGAATTCGGAGGAATGTGTAATGAGCTGTACTTCCAGTATCTCCTCCCACAGTCCTCCCTCTAATGCATATGCATGAAGGGGAAATTTGTCCATGTACTTGGCCCACACACAGTGTTTCTGCATTTTGTGTGTAACAAACATACAGGAAGAGTGTGTCGAACACGCACCTGTAGCTGGTTGAGAAAGACCATCGGGCTGTTGGAGTTGTGTGCCTGTTACATCAGCATCAGGTATTTCTAAGTTCTAGTCAAAGTTGCACCAAATGAATAAGTCATAAATACCAAGTGTTTTGACTGTGTTTGAAGCTGTTTCAGTAAACACACCGCATCTAACAAGTAAAAGGTGTTTGCGCCGGCTGATGAGTCAGTAACCCTTTATCAGGACATGTTGGAAAGGTTTACTGAAATCTTCAGGCTCTTTTAATTATTAAGCATCACTGCAATCTTAACATAGCTCAAAGTAATCACAGTTACCTTTTTAGGGTCTAAATCGTGCCGCTCTCCTATAAATACTTCTATAATACCTGAAATAGCTTCAGCAGGATGGATATTTCCCAGTACTCCTTAAATAGATTCAGTTCAGCTTACCAGTGAGATGATTAAATAGCAGTTTCTTGCTGAGATCCTGTGTTTGTATGTAATGTAAACTCTAAATAGCTTCGCGCTGGAGACTTACTTTGAAGCTTAGTTTATGCGAAAAGCTGTACCACTATAATAATGATCTGAAGCCTGCAGAAACCCTTTGTGTGGTGAAATCATAAATTCCCATGTAAACTCTATTACTCATACGTATCAGTTATAATAAATAATAATATCGTTATAATAATAATAATAATAATAATAATAATAATAAATTCGTTATTTCTACTTTTCCGATCTTTTTATAGTTGTTGGTTAAGCTGCTGTAAACCCTTCACAACTAATGTTGCTCATGTTTGCATAAACACACACACACACACACACACACACACACACACACACACACACACACACACACACACACACACACACACACACTCTGGCCCCTTTGGATGTGGACTTTGATTTCATAGGGCCCAATTCATAGAAAAACACATTTCCTTCTCTTTTTAAAAGTAAAATGATCTTGTGTACTGCTTAAACACTGATCATGTTTCAAAGCCTGTTGTTCACTGTCCAGGTCATATGAATCATATATGGACATTTTAATTTTGTGTTCTTGTAAAAAATGTGTATAGAAGCCTAATCGGCCTGTAGAAGTTTAACTCCCATTCACCTTGAATTTCCAAGAGTGTTTCAGCCTGATTTGCTTTTTGAGACACAATGCAGGACAGCAAATTAGAGAAAAGGTGTGGAATATATTTCAATGTGTATCAGTCTTAAAGACACAATAACAAAAGCAGCCAGTTTGATTCTAAGTGATACAGAGGAGTGAATATGATCCTGTAACACTGAATTATGTCTGGTTTTCTACATAAACCCACACAGAATATCAAAAGGGGAAAAATTAAGATACATACCCTTCAATGGCATTGCAATCAAGTTTTTAACAATAGTTGATTGTGTTTAGAAACTACAGAACATACATTATCAGAATGTTTTGAAAAAGAATTTTTTTTTCTATTTATTTGAGAGATGTAAATGTTGTACTCTGCTCACCTTGAGTGTGAACTGCAATGAATGGGGAAGGTCTGAGGGGAGAAAAAAGGCCCCAAAGTCATGTTCATCCATCATGTTTCTTGATGTAAAAAAAAAATGCAGTCATTATGGGGGAAAAGTAATTACCAACTATAGCAGATTCCTAGTTGTGAGAATAATTACTGTTAGTTCCTGGAATACTTTGATAAGCAGCTGGAGTCTTATAGTTATAGACTGCTAACCACGGGAAGTGAATAGATGGCTTCTGCAGGAAATATTCGGGTATTGATTAAGTGGGACTGTTTCCACAGGGCGTTTATGTTGTAGTTTTTCATCTTGTATTGTTTCCTAAAGTAAAGTTTCAGTAACGTATTAATATAGTTGCTTTAAATACCCTCTTAGAAGTCCATTGCATGCAATTTAATATTAAAAATTAGCAAAAACACAAATCAGAAGAATGTTCTGTGATCATTTCAGACTTGGAATGTGTAACCAAAAAAACCCCCAAACTGTCAAATTAAATCAAAATAATGGAGATGCTCCTAAGGCTGCCTCTGCAATGGGGAAAGATTGTAACGCAATAGAAAATCAATCAGTCTGACCTGACAAGCGTCAACTGTATAATATATTAGCTAAACAGTGGTAGCCATGCAACTGACATTATGCTATCTGCCCAGGACTGCAATGCGGTGCCATCGATTCCTCCCAGTTCTTGCTTAGCTAGCTCTGTGGTTCATTTCTGCTCGCTGATCATATTACAGACCTCAAGCTTTAGCCGCTACTGAGCTATATAGTGCCTTGATGAATTATTTAGTCTAAGTGGATGTTGCTGCATCTCCATCCATGTATAAAGGCTACGGATCTATAAGGCTTCAGTCGCAGATGCCGAGGAAGAAATCACCGAATCACGTTTTCATTAGTTGAAGTTCTTTGTCCAACAAGGCAAAAACATTTACCCTTGACCCTCACTTTTAAATACTCTACATTTTTTTGCCAAAGTATTGCCATTGTTTCAGCCTCGAACCTGACAGGAAAGTCATGCATCACCATTTATTATGCAACTTTGTGATTTCTACTCTGAAATAGTGTAGAGAAGTTACCAGCTATAGTCTTCCAAGGGTAATTTTTTGTGTTACATCAAAATCAGGAATTTCTAGCAAAAACTGCACATCAAATTATAAAAGGTAGGCCTGTTAATGATTTAAGTAAGTAATTGGATTGTCGTGATTGAATTTGTCTAATTTGGTCAAATTTGATGATAAAGAATTTTTTTTTTCTGTTTCAAAACCCTAAACATTTTGTCATCTGTATTTGAGCACACAAAATGAGCTTCCTTCAGTAGTATAACTATATAGAATATTTTAGAGAATATTGTTTTCATTGTGTGAATGCAGGGTTCACATTATCATGAACATGAAAACAGGCTTTCCAGTCATTATCTCTGACGTCTGCTGTTTTGGAGATGCACCCAGTCGTTTAGCCACCATAATTTGGCCCTTATCAAAGTCAGTTAGATCTTTGTGCTTACCTATTATTCCTGCTTTTAACACACCAACTTCACTAACTTTTCATTTGCTGCCTAATATATTGCATGTCCCATATATCCCATAATAATATGTCCCAAAATTCCCACTAATAGGTGCTATTTTAATGAGATGTAAATGCTCGAGTTTACTCATTTCACCCATTAGTGGTTTTAATTTTGTGGGATTATGTTGATTCAGTAGATGCGAACTGCTTATTTATTGATTGATTGATATATTAAGATATAGCAAGGTAAAATGTATTGATCCCCAAAGGAAAAATGGAACTGTTCCAATGTAGCGTTTCATACAGAATAATTGCCAAGCACAATAAAATAGTCCTGTTAAAAATGTCATGATAAAAATGATGACCACTTCTTTTGCAGTTTTTTGCAGAAATATCATACAGCTTACACCTTACCAAAACAAGACAAAAAATGAGGCAGTAGCTTGGAGCAGTAATTTGTCATGACTTTGTCGTGAATCGTTTATGATGGAGACGTGGTGGATACGGTGTAAAGTACATTGTGCTTCTTACATGCTGTTTCAGGACTGCCATTGTGTCCTGATTGTTTTATTCACATTACCTGTGTCCACGTTTGCCTGTTTCTCACCTTTATTGTGGTTCGTCAAATGATTTACATTTCCAACATCCCCAGAGACATGCGTAACTCGGCTACAGGCAAGGCGCGGCATGGGGTGACGCCTTCATCCGCCACTTGTACAAGGAGGTACCTCGGTCTGCCTTGTTCCCATGGGGACCAGAGGGTCGCCATGGACACCGTGTCCAGTCACCATTCCTGCCCCCCCCCTTTTTTTTCCTCACCAGTCCCCGCACCCTTATTTTCCTTGCTTTTCCCGCCTTATAATGGGGTCGCTGGTATCCAAGCCCCCTCCTCTTGCAATGCCAGGGGTTTGACTTACAACAGAGCTATCCTGAGGCTTTTTCTTTTTTGAATTGCCAAAATGTAGCAGAGCCTCCAGGGCCATGGAACATGACGTGGCTAGAGTCGTACAGATGGGGACGGCTCTAGCCTCGGGACACGTGCTATGGAAGCTGCCATTGCTCATTTGTGCCACAATTGAGCTTATAAAAAAAAAATGGAAAGGCTCGTAATGAAAGAGTGCCGGTTATTTCTCTGTATGAGACTTGCATGCTAGTGGAGTTCTTTTTCCTGCCTCATGACTTCAGCTCATTAAGAGATTCAAAATATGAGGCAGCTGTTGCTTTAACTGTATTAATCAGAACGGAGAAATATGTTGGACACACTATTAGCCTCTTGTCCCCGCCAGTTTCACATGCTGTGTTATTAAATTAGAGCTGTGTGAGAGCCCCATGTCCATGCCACGAAAGTGAAGCACCATTAGTGACATCTGGCTGTTTGGCCAAATTGGACTAACTTTAATAAATTATAAATTACAAATGGCCGTGGCCTATAAGAGCTGATGGTATCCCATCTTGAGATCATTCAAATTATCTAATACATTTAATACTATTTTCTTTCATGTCCCGCATGTTTTTCATTGCTTACAATAAACTTGACCATTCCCCTTTGTACAAACATTCTAATCTATGTTTAGTTTAAAATATATACCATAGAAAAGATTGCGTTTAATCATGGTCAGTGTGAGCGACAGCTAATTTACACCTCCTCTACATACTTAGAACAAAGAATGCTGGGATATATACAGATGAAAGAAAGAGACTTGCCAGATTTGACTTAAATAAATAAAATGTAGAAGAAAGGTGCCAGCCCTCCAGTTTGGTTTCCAACCGTACCAACACAGACAACCTGGGGATATCAATATTGTACATGCCGTCTGTGTAGAAAATAATTGTGCGCACCCCTGGTCAACAAACATGTTTTGTTGATTTTTGCAATAAAAATAAATGCACTTCCTCTACAGAGAATACCTTGTGCACATTTAGTGCAGATATATAACAAAAATTGTGTTCTGTGCAAATGTTATAGAATATGTATTTAATTCTTTTAATGTGTTAAATTTAGCAAATTAATAGATACTGTGCATTATAGAGAATAGCACAAACACTGAATTGTGATGTATTTCATTCATTATATGAGGCGCTTATTCTACCCAGGGTGGGGTGCTGGAATCTAGACTAGCACTCATAGGGTGAAAGGCGGAGGAACACCCTAGACAGGTCGGCAGTCCATTGCAGGGCAGACACACAAGCAAACACATTCCCAATTTTGCATCCCAAATTAAGGAAACATTTGTGTCTTTAGATTGTGAGAAGAAACCGGAGGTCCTGGTTGAAACCCACCCACAACGTGCCGAAACCCGCATCATGCAGTCATTTATTGCAATAATTGGGCAGACAAGAATTGTCCAAGCTTAAACTGAGGCACAGGTAGAGGATTGTAGCAGTACCAGTGCGGTGTGAGATTGCTTTTGAGATTCATTGAAGGAAAAACAGGAACAAAATGAGATAAAGTAATGTCTGCAGTTGCCGGAAGCCATACACACTCATGCTGTCTCTTGCTGTTGATGGCCAGCCATGTAGCAAGCAGAGATAAAAGGAAATTATAAAAAATCCCTAAGTGTCCAGCATGAGTTTTTGGAGGTGATTGCCTCAGTGGGGCGTTACGAGAGAAGGGGCTTTTCCTGTTGAAGTCACACATTTGAGTGAGTGCCGCCTGCATATATTGAAGGGTTACTGTGGGATGCAGACCAGCACAGCCACACTGGCGATGCATTATGGATTACCTGGACAAGTTCAAACAGCACACAAACAGTGTGCTGAGGGAAAATGGGCTGTATTGTGAATTAACCATGCAGTTTAGAGTGGAATTTCACGGTTCTGCTTTTCCCCGCACAAACAGATGAATATATACATTAACCAATTAGATCAAGACAGTGTTAAACAAAATACAGTACATCTAAATAAAAAAAAAATTGGGTGATAATTGATTTATATCATTATGGACACATCTCAAGGAACCTGGTGTTTGACAGTCACCAATTGTTCACTTTTATCGCAACAGTACAGGCTGCACTGGTCAACAGTTTTGTTTTGTTTTTTTTTTAAATATCATTATCAGCCTCTTCTTGAGTTCAGTCAGGGTTGTTAGCGAGGAAAACATAAAGCTATGGTGGTGACTGTATGTCCGGGGTAGGAAAGCACCAATACAGAGAAAGTTATAAGGCTGTGTAGGAAACAGAAACCGGCACAAAAGATCTGTTCTTGAAATAGGTTTTGTGGTCTGTGTTGTGGTTGTTATCTAGTGGCTCCATGGTTCCCCAGTGGGTCATCTTTCATGTTTTCCAATGGAATTGCTTGAGCAGGTTATGGATGGATCCACCTGTGGAGGTTATGAGTGACATACATTCTGTAGAGTAGCTCAAGAAGTTGATGTAGTTGATGCCTAGACTTACTGAGCCAGGCATGGACCTCTGGAGACAACCTTGGCAAATTTGAGCTAAATGTGGGAAGAAATTAATTATTGAAGTGGGAGCTCAAAGGAGCTCAATCCAATACCAAAAGTTTAGCAAGATGTTTTATGAGGAGTTGACTTGTGGCCCTTTGAGACTAGTTAATGCTTTGATGGCAGAAGAAACAGCAGTGGCCAGTTGACAAGAGTTAAGTGTGTTGCTGGGTTCCCACTCCTGGCTACAGCTACCACTTTTTAAAGCAGGACCCTCTGTATGTGGGTTAATGGTATGTCATTATAGTGTCTGCCAAGTAAAACGACTCAAAGGTGCTATTCAGTTGAACTTGTTCAAGGTCTCCTTCCCAAAAATGGCAAACATTTCATTAATGTAGCCTTTTCAAAAGCACCTCATTAATATGCAGGGTAAATATCACTGCACATTGAAGTGACCAGATGTGACTTGTTCCCATCTGCTTCGACAGCAGGCAGCAGATGTGGTTCATGGAATTCTGCTTGAACAGCAGAACTTTGGCATTCACTAATGCTGGTCTCATAGGACTACCAGTCCCTCAGTGGAGCTTTAGCTTTGACCTTCTTACAGGCCTTTGCAACAAAGACATGCCACTAGTTTGACAAACAGCCAGATGAAACTTGAAGTTAGAGGCAGCCGACTGTTGGCTAAACAGGAGTCGGAGACAGTTCTCACTCAAGGAACATCTAATCCTCCTTTGATTTGGAAAAATCAAATAGCTTGTCTAAGTGAAAGGGTTGACTAATCTGAGACGTTTTTCTGCTCTGGCCTCCTCCTAAGAGAATATCTCTTCAGAACACTGTAGGAAGCTTGATCCATCGTTGTCTGTAGGATCTTGCTCACTGACATCTTGTCTGTCCGAATGCTCAGAGGATGCTAACAGAGTTAGGATGAAGTTTCGAATTTTGTTGCCTCTCGTTTTTCTTCTTTGCTGCTGAGAATGCCGCTGTCATTCTTGCCCATCCGCCCAAAATACCAAGTGGGAATGGCCATGATTGGCATTGCCAGGGCCCATTTAGAGGCTCGCAGACTAGACAGGCATGAAATTGAAATGGAGAGTGAAACTGGTGAAAGCCCAGTGGAGAAGAACTAGCGCAGGGCTGGCGTGCTACTCCACACGCTACTCTGCAATTATCAAGCTAATCTCAGTGTCCAAACACATTCATGATGAGTCTGGAAAGAGGAGGAGAATTCCCTTGGTCCTGCTACTGCAATTTTCTCAAAAGCACCCAGGCCTGAAGCTAATGATTGATGAGTGGAGTAACGACATAAATGCCACTTTTAAGAATCGTTTCCCCTGGCACTTACCTTGTTTTCTACTCATCCAGTCCAGTCCGTTCCTGGCAAGTTTGAAAAATGGAAGCTTGAATATGAGTGACAGTGACAATGTCATGACCACTGTCCTCTGTCTCTGTTAAAACAAAACCTTGTATCTCTGAAATGGTAACTTTACTAGAAGGAATACATTGTCTTAACCTCAGTTATGTAAATTTATAGAGTTTGTGCCATGTAAATTTGGACCATCAATGACATTTTCAGATGGTAAGACCAAAAAAAAATGGAAATAAGTTTATGACCCTCGGATCAACTATGATCATGATTAAGGAAACATACACTACCGGTCAAAAGTTTTAGAACATCCCAGTGTTTCAAGCCTTTTTTATTGAAATTCAAACAGTTCAAGTCCAATGAATAGCATGAAATAGTACAAAGGACAGTGCTGAACTGTGAGAGGTTTAAAAATGGTGAGGTTACCCAGAAGTGGGAAATAATTCTGTAGCTCCATGC
>JBBIGA010027565.1:0-14099 GCA_037576975.1 Alestes dentex | reverse complement strand
GAATTTCAGACCCCTCCATGATTTCTAAGTGGGAGAACTTGCAAAATCGCAGGGTGTTCAAATACTTATGTTCCTCATTGTAAGTCAAGGGCTGTGTCATCAATGCTTTCATAAAATTACTGCTTGAGGTTCTTGCATACCACCCTGTTGAATTCCATGTACACCTAAAAATAATTTAAACTTTAAGACTGCGGAACTTTGTGGCTGGTTGTCATGGGTGCCAGAACCATTATAGCAACTTATAAAAATAATTTGTTTCATATGATTTTGCGCAGGCAGCATAATTCCAGGATCCACACAATTACGATCCGGTGTCAGAATTTTTAATAAGCCCCTCCCCTCCCGTGCAAATACATGAAATTTTATATTTTCTCTGATTGCAAAAAAATAATTAATGATCACTAAAACATTTTATTGAAACTAAATCTGGGTTTACAGTGTAGTTAATGGCAGTTCTATGGTGGCTCTATTGAATTAAAGGGCAGAGTAGAGGACAAAATAATTGCAATAAGAGATACAATCAATAACTATAAACCTATAAAATGCACCCATAAGGTAGGTGTTTCTGATAAAATGGCCCACAGTGTGTCACGTCTTTCCGTGCTCGGGAAGTGAGGCGAGGCACAAATGCAGGTTCCATTGATGGTATTTTATTACAAAAAGACACCGACTCTACATACACATACAAAATAAAGAGGTACGAGGACCTTTAACCACAAAGCATAACTAAAACAGAAGACACATAAGGAGCAGAAACGTGAGGGCAGTGGTGAGGGTTAACCAGCAACTCAATACAAAACTCTTGGAACTTAAATACGACACATACTCAGACATCAACCAATCACAAAACACAATCACTCCAATTAAACACAAGACAGCTGACAGTGACTACAAACATACAACAAACAAAAATAAAAGTCTCTATAACAAAACTAAACAACAGCAGTCACTTCCGGCCGTTGGCCGAGACATAACATAGTGCCAATGTCAGTCTTTCAGCAACCTGAGTTTATTAACTACTTTCTGACTGCAAAGTTCACACCAATTTCAGTAACGCAATAAAACTAACCCCCATAAGCTAGCTAATGAATCAATAGACCTTTGACCTGGACCTCTGAAGCCCACACACAGCAGTGTCAAATGTATGTGTGCGTGTGTGTAAGAGAAAGGGGGGACAGGGGAAGAGAGAGAGAGAGAGAGAGAGAGAGAGAGAGAGAGAGAGAAATTGTGTGTGTGTGAGAGGATGTAGGATAGTAGATACTTCTGTCTAAGCCTGTCCTCTTTCTCTCTGAAGAAAGAATAACTGTGTGTGTGGGTGCGTGGCACAATTTAGCAACATAAACAGAGTGAGGGAAGAGGGAGAGAGTGCAAGAGAGAGAGAGAGAGAGAGCAAGAAGGAGAGCAGGATAGAGAGAAAGAAGGAGACAGACAAAAAGAGAGAGAAACAAGAGAAAAAGGAAAAGAGGGACAGAGAGAGAGAGAGAGAGAGAGAGAGAGAGAGAGAAAGAAAGAAAGAAAGAAAGAAAGAAAGAAAGAAAGACAGAAAGAAAGAAAGAAAGAATGAAAGAGTCAGGGGGCATAGAAAGAGGGATAGAGAGAGACAGAGAGAGTGTGAGAGAGGGAAAGAGAAACGTGGAGAGAGAGACTGTGTGAGAGAGAAAGAGAAAGGCATAGAGAGAGTGAAAAGAGAAACAGGGAGAGAGTAGAAGAGTCAAAGAGATAGAGAAAGACAGTGAAAGACGGGGAGAGACAGAGGAAGAGAGCGAAATAAGCAGAGGGAGAGAATTAATTTATGCATGTATAGCTAATCTACATTAACATATAAATGATAGAATTAACATATGTATGTAATAAACTGAAGTAATTCTCAGAAGTATTCTACTGTATCCCCTCTCATATAATTACAATTTTGAGCTTGAATCTGAGTCGAATTGCTTACAGTGTTATTAGCAACTTTCCCCAAGTAGACCAGTAAACCTATCTGTAGTGTAATCTGAAAGGCTTATATTTAGTTACCTATTTATCCATTATACGTTGAAACACTATTTTGTGTTACACTGGGATGTGTGTGCTCTACACTGGAAAACCTAGCTAAAGTAAAATAAAGTGGCCACTTATAGTCATACGTGAACACACCACAGCAGACAGTGTGAATGTGAAATTCTTTCTCTGCATTTAACTCAGTCACCAAGTGAAGCAGCGGTTAGCCACCAACAGAGGGCACCTGGGGAGGAGTGTGTGGTAATGGTACCTCGCTCAAAGGTACCTCAGTGGTGCCACTTGCACTCCTTGGATTTGAACCCACAGCCTTCTGGCCACTCCCTAAACACTAGGCTACCAGCTTCCCTGTTGTTGTAATGGTCAGGCATCCTAATTAATCTCATTTTCTACTGTAAAGTTCTGTAAAACATTTTACAGTTATGAAGTGCTGAAATAACAGTACTGTGACAGTAGTGACACTGTAAAATGCAGTAAGACACAATGCTATATGTAACCACTTAGGGCCTGCAAGCCATTTGTTTAATTATTTTTAATCAATAATGATACTGGCAGAAAAGTATTTTGATAACTGATAACTTTTCATATCATTGATCCTTAACTTACAAATTGTATTTCCTGTGTTCCTTATATTGTTGTACTGATACAAAATTTTCTTCTTTACGGAAAGAAGAAAAAACAAAAAAAGTTTCCAAAGGTGCCTAAATTGTTCTGACCAAAGGCCTGACTTCTCAGTAGAGTGTTCCAAGGAGGACTTTATAGGAGAATTATACACATTTTTCAATGCATCTGCAGAATTTAATTATAAGGATATAAGCAATTTCATTTAGAGAGATTAAAAGCGAGATGTTATGTTCTAGAAAAATTAACCAGTCATTAAGTTAGAATTGTTCACAACAGTGGTGAAGTGTTTAATGCCTCTAAAAGTTACCTGCCAGAGAGTCATTACATGAAATAGTTATGAGTTAGTTTCCTGATATCTGAGACATTGTTCTACCATAGTTTTGAGAGTATATAATTTAATACAAAGCCCATTTAGGATCACTGTTGATAATAATACTAAATAAAAGAGCATTTTGTGATTTAGATATCACAACCACTGGTTCCTTCAATCATCGCTGGAAAGAAATCTGAGTTAGACATCTAAGTTTCCCTACTATGCACACATCAAACCACTCTGAATGACTGTGCTTTCATCTAAATTATGATTGAACTTTTGAAAAACTGGTGGCATTTGTGCTAGTTAATACAAGAATTTGCTGTTCAGGCATCTCAAAGTAAACTGCACTTCCATTTGGCGATTTGGAATCATTTTTTAAAACAAACAAACAAATAAAAAACACATCCACTTTGGTAACACACACATGTATAAAATAATTCAAAAATGATAGTCCTTCACAGTAATTTGTAGGCTGTTAGGAAGCTGTAACTTCAGTACTGAGTTATACTGAGGGCTGCATAATAACACTACTGCTTTTTCACTGCTGTATCTTACACGTTGACATGCTGTTGTTTTTTTGGGGGGAATCTGCTTAGAATTACATCTTATAAAACAGAGAATGAAGTTAACATCAAGAATGCCTGATATTACAAAAGTCTCAAATCTCTAGATCATAAGAAAAAGAAAAACTCTCAGAATTAAAACTACCAGGGCAAACTATCAGAGGCTGAATAAGCAGACATGTTTTTGTGACAGCACATGTTTCAGAACATTAACAGGGTGGACACTGTTGAAAATGATTTTCCATTTTATGATAGGTTGGCCTGTGACAGAGAATGGCTCCCTTGTTCCACTGGTCCATCACAGGGACTTTCACTGATAGGTGATTCCAAACATCTAAAAGCAAGCACATAAGACAAGCATAAAGGTGGTGAGAATGACATTCAGTAGTGCCACCGACAAAAAAGTTGACCACGACAGTGTAATGCAATAAAGTTCATTCTTAAAGGAAATCAATGCTGTAGAACAACACTCGTTTCCTCATATGGCCGTTTGAGATGTCACATGTAGTCATTCCATCCCTGCACAGCACCACCTGTTTCCTCTAATGAGCTCTCTTCCGCAACAACTATGGACACCTAATTAGTGCACTCAGGTGTGTGGCTTTATACTTTGAACAAATACCTGCAGACACATTGAGCCTAAGGAGGCTGGTCTTAGCATCCATACCCTTGTCATCCAAACACTTTCAATGTACCACGTTCAAATCTGAAGCTGAGAGGTCATACATGTTAATAGCTAATACAGACAAGGGGCAGGATTTGGCTGGTGAAATATACACAATATGGACAAAAGTTTTGGGATAAAATCAAGCATACCAAGACATTTTGGACAACACCGTGCTTCCAACTTGACTGGCCCACACAGATCCCTGACCTCAACCCCTACAACACCTTTGGGATGAGCTGGAATGGAGATCGTTAGGTCAGCACCAGTGCCTGACCTCAGTAATGCTCTAGACTGACAGTCTGAAAAATGTGTCCCTCCACAGCTCCCACAATGTACCAATAGTTGTATTTTACTTTGGACAAAGTAAAAACCAAAATAAAATATAAGTGTTTGTAAAAAAAAAAAAAAAATACGTCTAACGGCTTGTGTGGAATAACCTGTGGTGGTGCATATTAATCTATAATGCAAATTAATTTGGTAATGGTAATTCATTCCATCAGCCATACTGTATTATGCATTTAATTTTGCACTTCACTGAAAAGTAATCAAAATGAAATGTAATGAAATTTAAGAACGCATAATGTATTACAGCAGTGGCTCCACTTCTTCAAAAGTGCTAGGTCAAAAATTATCTATAATAACTAAAGCGCGGCTGACTGACTAACTAGAACCAACTTTCTGCACTACATATAGCATATGTCTCACTAATAACAGTGAAATTTGTTTTTTACCCTACCAGTAAACTGCAATTGTCCTTTCACTGAACACAAACACATGTTTCAGAAATGCCTCCCCAAGCTAAATTAGAGATTGGTTCCCTCACTGAGTGTTTGTACAGTTTGTACAGTGGCCCATGTCTTTTAAGGATATTTGTTTGGATGGTTTCCACAGCCCTCATGCATTGAACCGTTTGCTAAAAATTCATAGTTGAGCTGAATCATTGTGAAGTGAGAGATTTCCGCTGCTGTTTGAAAACCTTAACAAATTCCATATTGTAGGGGATTGGAAAGGAAGATATGACATTTCAGACAGTAGAAGTAGTTGTAACAACTGGTTTAAAACAATAAATCTGTGACAGTCCATCTGTAGATAAAATCACATGTAGCTACCATTGTCCATGGCATATGTGTACTTGTCTCTTGTGTGCTACTGATTCAAAATGTTATGCTGCAAGCCTGCTGAAATCAAGGTACACCACTGAGTGGACTATTTTACACCAAAGACATATTGATGAGAAGTTGATTTTTCTTTTTACCTTACCTTGTGCCTTCAACTGCAGCACAAAAAGCTCTGAAAATATGTATAAAATTGAAAAGTTTACTCTGAGTAAAACAGCACAGGTATGAATGCTATGAATGTAATCCCAAAATGTCAGCCCAGTCTGTAAATTCCCTGTAGACTTGCTGCATGGGTCTAGAGCCAGAGCAATGCTGTGAAATAGTGTCAGGGCAGACTGCTTTAGCATATGCAGCAACATCTGGAGTGTACACACAAACACACACACACACACACACACACATACACTTGAACCCTACAGCTTTTCTAGCAGAAAGAAATATATGAACACACATATTTGGTTTCACAGACAGAAATACCTGGGTTAGAGTCAGGTGGAGTCTCAGGCATGTGGAGTCATCACCATCATCATAGTATAAACTCAGGAAAGCTGATGAAATGCAAGGTTGTTCTTTTTCTTCCCCAAATCTTATTAGCTTGGAGATGCTCCAGTACTTGTGTGCAGTTGAAAAAAATGTATGTCATCAAAGGACATACTTCCTGGGACCAAGTAACATAATTTGTGAGACACACTTATACAGGTGTCAAAAATCGTTCTTTGAAGCAATGCCAGAAGAGCCACTTTTTGTTCCCTAAATACATTTTCAATGGAAGTCATTTCTGTGGAGTTATGTAATATTCTTTTATGAAGTTATGTTGTGAATTATTCAGCATAAAAGCAGATATAGAATAGCAGATATAGAATTCCACCGATGAACCACCCGTCTTATAAATAAGTCCAAACTTCCATGTTAGCCATTAGTTGGTTGCAGTTTTTCAGATGTTTTTCCCACCCTCAAGATGTGATCAGAAGGGGAGTTTCCAAGTCTTTACACTAAAAAATCTTACTCTTTTTTTTCATAATTATTACATAATCACTTGATTATAATTATTTGAGGTGATTGTAATTATTTTTCCACAGTTGTCAGCTTCACCATCATATGTTTACACCACAACAAGCAGAATGTGAGCTGGGTATGTTATCATCAGTTTGTTTGAGGCAACTGTATTTGAGATCACAAAAAAACTAAAAAAAAGCCCCCCCCTAAAAAAAAAACAAAAAAAAACAAAACTCTATCAACCAAATCCGGTACCAAAACATAAACATGCATTTAAACTTTCAGCAGACTAGTTTTCAGTGAAAATATATATAACTAATATAATCCACAAATGCATTTTAGCAACGTTTACTGCAAAACCTTTGCAAGGTTGAACAGCCTTTACAGAACACTGGCAAAAACTCCAACGTAGTTTCAGATGATTCAAAACTAATACATTAAATCTTTAATTGCATCATTGCCATTTCTACCCCCTAAATAGCCCCCACCCTGCAACATTCAAAGCCACCACAGCTGCTGTCGATTCAGCACTCTCACACTCACATTGGGTAGCAAGGTGTTGAGTGATGAAAGGAGAGGGAGGACCATCCCACCCATTCAAAGAGAGTGAGGCCAATTACACTGTTTTGGTCTGTTTTAACAGTGTGACATACTGTATAATATGCATGCAAAATAAAAATAAGTTGAAAGTACCAGTGCACTTTAAATTGTGGTATTTTAAGCAACAATATTAAGTATAACGTACTACAATTTCTCATTTGGTTGAATGAGATTTTTGCCAGCCCTCACATGTAAAGTAAGCAACAGTTATGAAATAATGAGAGGCAAGGATAGGTCAACTGCCAAAACAATCAATCACTGACAACGTTGTGATACACATGTCAGTCAGACAGATTACCACCTTGAATAGCTCTGAGTAGAGAAATGTGGATGCCATACATTCTGGGAAAAGCAGTGGATACTAAAGCCTAATGGTGACCATTTTAGGCTTGGGAGTACAGAGACAGGACTGTGGTGCAGAGCATAATTAATACTAAGAACGGGAAATGGGTCATTGGCCTCCAAGTGTTTTATAACAGAGTATTTATAACTGCACATTGAGTGGGACTCAATAGACGAGTGATGCCATGCAAGGTGTGTCCTTTAAAAAATGATTTGCCACGCCATTACCATTGTGAAAGATGATTTGTACAAACTGGTAAATGCCCTTTAAAAATGGTCCTTGAAGGGTTCTCTAGTAAATGTAGTGGTTCAATAAAGAGCTATGAATGCTGTAAAACCCATCTGAATGCATGAATTTGACAAATTTAACTTTATACTGATGGTTCTATATAGCATCAAAAAGGTTTCCACTATTGTTCAAATTCAAAGTATCTGTATAGAACCATTTTGCTAAGAGTGGTGCAATAGCAGTAAAAAACAATTTCCTCCGGGATAAATAAAGTTTTCTGATTCTGATTCTGATTCTGAAAATGCTCAGATAAGTTTTATAACAATTAGTGATACACTCGAAGGGAAAGGCAAGATTGTTTTAACTGCCATCTCACTCAGCTGGGGATTGTCCTCACAGCATGACAGACAGTTGGCCTAATCTCGACTGTAACCCCGCATCGCACAGGAGCTCCAAAAGTTTATCCTGGACCACAGGTGGAGCTCACTCCTCTCTGGATTGGCGAACGCGTCTCGTACCAGGGCGTGCCGTCAAGTCGAGGGGGCAGGGAGAGGTACACAGTGACAGAAGTGCTGAGATCAGACCTGATCTAACTGAATTTTGAATTTTCTTTTTAAGGTTTTTCTTACCTGAGTTGTGGTAATTAGAGATCCAGTATGAAGTTACTCAAATTAGGTACACTTTTGCGCTGTGAACACTGAAAACTGTCGCGCATTTTACTGTACATGTACTGTACTTGTGTACCACTGTCAACCCCTGGATATTTCCCCCACATGTTTGATTTGGTATATCAATACAACTTCTCTTGAGAGACTGCTAGCAAGAGCTGTAACATTTTTAACAGTTTGTCTTATCCAGTAACTTTCTCTTCTGTTACATAGTTGCACAGATGATGAAAAGAAGAGTGAGGATAGTTGAAGAATTTATTGGAAACAGAGGAAGACAGCATGGGTCTCAGGAGTTCTGAGAGTCAGGGAAAGTTCATTTCACCACTTCAGTGCCAAAGGTGAAAAATGTCTTGAGGCATGTTTTTGACTGTTGAGAAGAGGTGGGTAAACTAAGACTGTGCTTGCTGCTCTAAGAGGGCAAACTGTGGCCTGTGGTTTTATAAGTGCTGACAGGTAAGACAGAGCTGGACCATTTTTGGCTTTGTAGGTGAGCGTTAGAGTTTTAAGTCTAATGTGAGCAGCCACAGGAAGCCAGTAAAGGTTTGCAGTTATGGAATGGTGTGTGAGTATTTTGGTGTAGTGAGCACCAGATGTGCCGCTGTATTCTGAGCCATCTGTAGAGGTCTTGTGGTCTTCAGAGTAAGGCCAGTCAGAGGTAAGTTACAGTAGTTATTTTCATTCCTGTCCAATCAAAGCAGGTGAAGTTTTAATTGTTTCAAGCATTAGCGTTCCATGTTCCCATGACCTTTATGGACAGAAAACTTTATTTCTATGTTGTATATTCAGGTTTGACCAAATAAAAAGTCAGTGGGCAAGACTCCCAAAGCTACACTTGTCTAAATACGTGGCATGACCCTGTAAAAAAATACGTAACTCACTCAGCGTGCCTTTAATGTTAATGTCAATTTGTGTTACAAACAATGCTTAAAATCACACTAGACACCCTGGTCTAAATCCTCTTCTATGCAAAATGCTGGGCAAAGGTTTTTCTTTTTCAATTCATAAAAACATTTAGCACTGACATTAAGAAATCCATAGCTAAGCACAAAGTACAAAAATATTCAAAATGAGGCCAGCGTGTAATCAGGTCAACACCTGTGTAAGCAGCACAGGATGTTGAATGTGTGTGTGGTGTTTTGGTGACCTTTGCGTTACTCCTCAGATGCTTAAAGGTCATTGCACCCTGGTCAAGGTGCATGTATCAGGATAGAGCTCAGCCTGCATGATTGTTGTCAGACGTGAAGACTGTTCCAGCTATCAAGAAGAAACACTCCCACATTTTCTCAAACAGTTGATTTAAACATCTGCTATATAAAACACTTCGCCCCCGCCTTTTCATTGTGTCTTGTTTTCTGTTCCTGTGTGCACCTGTTATCTGTCTCCCCACCTATTCAGCAGTGTTCCATGTCCTGTAGAAGTACCTGTGTTTTAGTCTGGTCTTGCATCTACTTACTGTTTTTTCTTGCTGATTTGCCTTGTTTCTGTCTGTGCACCCTTGCGAGTAAGGGTAACGTGTTCAGTTATATTAGTTATTCTTGTGTTTTATTTAGCGTCCAGTTTCATTCAATAAACTCTGCTCACACCTTCATTCTGTCTCCAGCACACCTTTGTGACAGAGTAAAGTATGGGCTACGGTTATTTCAAGTTCTGAAATTAAGAACAGGACAATCCAGAATTGGCATGCTTATGACAGTAATTCTTCTTCACAGTTTGTGCATGTGGTGTCTACTACTGGTATGCTAGTTTCTTCTGTTGCTTAACTGCTTAACTGTTGAGTGCTTAATTGTTGTACTACTACGTTGCTGTCCACTTTGACTTCCTTTGTTCTAGATTGTTACATTGTTTGTTGTGTGCTTTGTTTGTTTGTAGGCTGCCTTTGTCCCTGGTGGGATTAGCTTCATTAGCTTCATTGCAATCAGCTAGACGATTTTCACCTGGTGTTAGTGAGGCCAGCTGTAATTACACTCACCCACAAGTATAAAGGAGAAACACTTCTCCGTCTGTGCCGGTTGCATGTTCAGGGAAGGGATCCTTATACTTTCAACTTCTACACTCAGCCAATTATCTTTCTTCTCTATCCTATTTTTATTCTTCTCAGCTTGATTTATTTGTTACTACTACAGAAAATGTGCTTCACACTTATACCTATTCACAAATCCTACAGGCTGAGAAGATACATTCCCCATTGGTGTGGGAGAAACCAGCTGCTTTTTTCTCCACATTGTTCTACAGTGGTTCATGGTGGTCTGTGTAATTGCTAATCCTGCATCAAGAAAGCTGACTTCATCTCTGGACTGGTGTCCCTGAACTCGTTCCATTTCCTGACCCTCACAGAGACCTGGATCACACCGGAGAACACTGCTACTCTGGCTGCTCTCTCCTCTGTCCTTTCCTTCTCTCACTCTTTGCACTACAGACAGAGGAGGGGGTGCAGGTTTTATGCCTCTCAGTCTTTCCCAGCTCAACAACTCATCCTTTGAATTTTATTGTGTTACTATAAAGGAACCAGCTAAGTTGCATATGATTTTCGGCATTTTACATTTATGGCATTTTAGCAGACACCTTTATCCAAAGCGACTTCCATTCCCTAACTACAGGGGAGAGTCTCCCTGGAGCAACTTGGGGTAAGGGTCTTGTTCAGGAGCCCAGTGGTGGTATGCTGATGGTAGGATTCAAACGCATGACCTCTTGGTCCAGAGGCAAGGATCCTACCCACTATGCCGCCACCGCCCCACCATATCATTGTCCTTTATCGCCCACCTGGCCCTCTGGGTAACTTCATTGACGAACTGGATGTCCTCCTGAGCTCATTTCTGTTGACGAGTCTCCACTCATTCTCCTCAGGGATTTTAATCTTCCAGGTGACAAGTTGCAGACCTGCGAACTTGCAATGCTCCCACAGTCCTTTGGCCGGTGTAACACCTGCAGCTACCTGCAGAAATCTATCTCTGACCTTTCTCTCCTCCTCTATTCTATCTTCCTTATCTCTCCCCTAAAACTCCACTAAACCTTGTCCATCTTCAGTTGAATATGCTACCAATAACCTTCTCTCATTTCTCCACAGCTTAATCTACTCTGGCCTTTGTCTTCCAGACTGAAGCATGTCTGTCCCCCGGCTCCATGGCTGTCTGAGGTCCTTCGGCGTAAACATAGGGAACTGAGAGCAGCTGAAAGAAGATGGAGGAAAATGCTTAGTGACAGTGACCTTATTTCTTATTGTTGTTTTTTATCCAAATTTGCCACTGATTTAACTTCTGCAAAGTCTTCCTTCTACAGAACCAAGTTTGAGGAATCAGCATCCAACCCTCACAAGCTCTTTGCCACATTTTCGTCTCTTCTTAAACCTCCAACTCTCCCTGTTTTTCCAGCTCTCACCAGAAGACTTCACCATGTTCTTCAATGAGAAGATTGTCATTAGTAGATCCTTCCTGCCAATCACCAAGTTGCCTGTGAGCCAGAGTCCAGGCCTGTCGAGTACACTCCAAATGATATCTTCGGATCTGATCTTGTCCATCGCCTACATCATCAGTGGCTCCTTAATGACTGGCCATGTCCCATCTGCTTTCAAGTCTGCAGTGGTCACACCAATTCTGAAGAAACCCACGCTGGATTCCTCAGATATCAACAACTACAGACCAGTATCTCTCTTGTCGTGCTGTTTATAACCAATTCAACATCTTTTTTGTTCTCAAAACAGGCTTCAGGACCCTCACCAGTCCAGGTTCAAGGCTGCAGACTCTACTGAAACTGCACTACTTTCCGACTCCGAAGAACTTCATACAGCTAGATCAGCCAACCTGTCCTCTGCTCTGATTCTTCTTGACCTTTCTGCTGCGTATGACACTGTCAACCATCAGATCCTCCTGGCTTCTCTCTCCAGCCTTGGGATCTCAGGCACAGCCTGGCAATGATTTGCATCCTACCTTGATGAACGGAAGTACCAGGTAGCACAGCAATGCTCACAGTCTGCCCCATGAAGATTGTCCACTGGTGTTCCACAGGGTTCGGTCCTTGGACCAGTTCTCTTTTCTCTATATACTGGTTCTCTTGGGGGTGTAATAGCCTCACATGGCTTTTCCTACCACTTTTATGCAGATGACACTGAACGTATTCTCTCTTTCCCCTCCAGTGACGATCAGATCTCAACCCACATCTCAGACAGCCTGGCTGACATCTCCTCTTGGATGGTGGCCCACTACCTCAAGCTGAATCCAGCAAGTCTGAGCTTCTTTTCATCAAAGAGATTCCAACACCAAGCCACAACCTCACCATCTCTATTGAGAACTGTTATCGTTCCCTCAAAGAAGGTAAAAAAATCTTAGTGTCATGCTGGTGGAAGAACTGTCATTCTTGTCGCTCATTGACCACCTCTCCAGGACATGAAGATACCTCCTTTACAACATCAGAAAAATCCAAACCTTTCACACCACGGAAGCTACACAGTTACTTGCCCACTTCGGCTGATTCAAAATGCAGCAGCGAGGTTAGTCTTCAATGTTCCTAAATTCTCACACACCACGGCTCTACTACGGAACCTTTTCTGGCTTAGCTGGTAATAACTTGGTTAAAAGCAGATGCTGATTTGAGTTTAGCTTTACAGGTATGAAGAACAGATGTGGACTACTTAAGCACTGATGTATGTCACTCTGGATAAGAATGTCCGCTAAATGCCATAAATGTAACAATTCTTTTGACATACCAATGAATGTTAAGGCCAGAGTGGGGCAAAATTCTATTTTTTTTCAAGCTTCAGATTCAGTGTAACATCCCAGTTTGACCAGTAGCATGTTATTAGGTATAGAGCTTGTGATTGCATAGTGTACCAATTGGAAATCAGACTGGAGACATCAACATCAGTTGATATCTAACAGAATTTAATACTTTTATGAATCTGGCCTATCCACAAATGAACTATTATGAGTTTTTTTTAATTGCAGCATTTTTTGTTTTTTATTAACAATGCATTACATTTTACAAAATATTAATGAACAAAATATGAATAAACAAAAGGAGACAGGAGAAACTCAAAGCAAGCATGACGGTTGACCGACATCTGATACATGAACTAAAGAGGATTTTATACAAAACAGAACTCAAACTCCCACCAATAACTAAACACAATCACTTGAACTAAACACAACCCAGCTGTGACTAATATCTAAAACTCCCAGTGAACCCTGTCAACATAAAAGTCCCACAAATACTCAATGTACACAATAGCAGCCTCTAGTGGCTGACAGCAGTTACCAAACCCCGGCCAACCAGGCCTAATAGTACCCCCCCCTCCAAAAGCGCACCCCCGGTGCGCCCACAAAACACCCAAAGGCGGAGGAGGGGGAAGCGGAGGCAAAGGGCAGCATCCTATGAGCCCCACCCGGGCGTCTCTCCCAGGATTACATCCTGGCCGGCGCTCTGCATGGCCAGGGCGGCCTGGGTGGGTCTCCTGGGATGCTCCCCTTTGTAAGTCCCAACCCATGCATAGCCCTTACCAGGGAGCCCCACACTGTCCTCGGGGGCGGGCAGTGGTGGACAGTAACGAAGTACAAGTAATTCGTTACCGTACTTAAGTAACTTTTTAGCGTATCTGTACTTTACTTGAGTATCATTGTTTTGTGAGACTTTATACTTTGACTCAACTACATTTCGAAGTGGAAAACCTTACTTTTTACTCCACTACTTTCCTAAAACCTGTCGTTTCTTTTTACGTTCCTTTCCACAACATACATGCGTAACCAGTGACAGGTCAAAATAAGTACACGTGCTCCGCAAGTGTACCAATCAGAACACGTCGTGTTTCGTGCAGTTTGCGCGCTTTACTGTCTATGGCTGCTGCCTGCCTGCTTCTTTTCGTTGTCACATTTATAGCCAACGCAATAATGGAAGAAGCGCCAGACATTGAATTTGAGCACCCATGGCCATATTTAAGCGAATTTTTTGAAGTAGTGGAAAGGAAGAACGAGTCATTCATTTTTAAGTGC